>JAOTQJ010048755.1:0-14628 GCA_025642045.1 Solanum sejunctum
CTCTTATCCACAATCAGTGCATAATTTCATTTGAGTTATATTTCATGTACATTATTTGTTGCCTTACATATTCAGTACATTATCTCATACTGAGTCCCTTCCAGGGGACTTGCATTTCATGCTGCAGGTACAGGTGCTAATAGATCTTCCCAGTAGAGTTCAGTACATTCAGGTATCGATACCAAGCTCCAGGTTGTTCTGGAACTTTGTGCGTATTTTCAGTTTATTAATTTATATTATACAGTTAATTCAGACGGGGCTTGTCCTCAATATTTATGGATACTTTCTCTCGATTAGAGGCTATGTAGACTATGTAAACTAAAGTGTTGTCATGTCTCGTACATTAGGCACCGTGCCCCAATGGCCTAGATATACGCATCTCCGTTTAGCTTATTATAACCATTTATCTCCCTATAAGCATGCTAAACATAGAAAGTTAATTATAATATGTAAACAAGCGAATAGATATAAATTGGTTCTTTCTAGCCTTATCGGCAAGGGTGCCAGTCCGCCCTAACGGCAACTTGGGGTGTGACAATCACTAACCTAGATGGGGTTCGTACTCATCTACCTAAGTGATGGGGTGACATCATCACTAACCTACCATAGGGTTGTACATTTGAAAATCTAGCTTGATCTCTTCTACTCATATGATATTCTATATGAGCATGAGTTTTTTAAGAATGTTTTACTTATGCATTGAACATACATGTCATATTGCTATAGTATACCTATTGCCTATTGTTATACATTTTGATTATGATGCTTAATTCTTGTTTGCATTGCGTTCTACATATTTAGTGCATTCAAATTACTAACTCATACTTTATGCCTATATGATATCACCACGTGGAGATCAAAGCCTAAGTTGATCCTCCTCCTTCTCCACGTGGGTAGTTAGGTACTACTCAAGCTAGTTGGTAAGTCCTTCATTTTGGGGACCTTAGTATATGTTTCTCTTATTATGTAATAAGACACTTTTCTGTATTTTCTATCTTGACAAGTGAGGGTGAGCTTGGTTGCTTTGTCTTGAACCCCACTCTTATCTATATTGTAGAGGGGTTGTTAGACATGCTATGTATCCATCATATGAGCCTTGACATTTTTGTCTCTCGATTAGTATGTTATGAAAACTTTTCTTTCCCCTTAATCGCTTGCCATTGTTTCCTAAATGTTGGTATACTACTTAAGTATTAAACTCTTTCTCCCTTAGTCCCAATTCCCTTATTTGTACTTATCTCTTATTATCAGTTTTATTTGCTTCCGCAACCACGAATGTGTAATAATATAGAAAGAGGCTTTTTGGGGTTCCTTCAGTTCCCTATAGGTCCTGGTCATGACAAAAATGGTATCAGAGTACTAGGTTGATAGATCCTTGGAGTCCAACACACCACGTTTATTAGAGTCCTATTCATAGTTGCATTATGCACCACAACTATAAGTAGGAGGCTACGGGACATTTTAGAAAATGTTTCACTTCTTCATCGTCCATGTCATGCAATAAAGTTAGGTCCCCTAGGTCTTATTACTAACCCCTAACTGCTATATTTCAGGATATGCCTCAAGTTACTCAAGATGGTGCTAATATGAACACGACAATTTACAATGCTCTATGGGAAGTGGCCAATTGGCAACTCATATCGATCAATATGTGGGTTCTCCTGAGACTTCTAGTGGTGAGAGGAGAGGTAGTGAGGCTAATAGGGCCTGTAATATGGGTAAGTTCCAAAGTCTCAATTGTAGAGGTGGTGATGGTATGGTACCTCATGCTAGGTTCCCAAATATGGTAGAGGCCGTGATGACCCATGCTTGAGGGGTACTAATGCTTGTTATGGTTGTGTGGAGATAGATCATAAGGTTAATGATTGACCTCGTAAACATTATAAGAGCAAATTAGGTGATGGGGGAATGACTAATCCCAAGTGCCCTATATGTAGGATGGATCATGGTGGCCCATGTTGGTAGAACAAGGGTGTATGCTTTAGGTGTGGTGAGATAGGCAATAGAATTCTGTATTTCCCATATGGTCTACTTTTGGATCGAGGTGGTCATGTTGATCAAGTGGCTTAAGGAGGGGATGAGATTCCCGATGCTATTATCGGTAAGTAGAAGTTTCCTTAGCTTTGTTGTGCATGCATTGTTAGGCCTGGTGTGCCACTATATCTTCTCTATTATTTTTGGTTAGTAGTAGGGCTTCTTGTGTACTTCAAGTTGTTATGTGGTTCTTTGGTATCTATTCTTTTGTTGGGTATATTATTGCTAGGAGGTTTATAGGTATTATCCAGGTTCGTATTGCATTAGGTCTTGCTTTGTGGCTTGTTGGAGTTGGTATGGTGAATTTTGATGTCACTATAAAAAGGGAACAATTACTTGCATATTGTGTCTTTATGGATGGTAGGACCCATAGAGTTAGACTCCAATTCCCTAATGAGCCCATCTTTGATTGGGAGGTTGTTAAGTGATAGTAAGGGAGGTAGATGCATTCCTTGTAATAAGGTACATTTGCTCTCTAAAGGGTTTCATTTTATTATCTTGTGAGAATTGGAGGTATTGAACCTAAGTTGTTTTATTTATAGAATTGTTGGTGGTGGTAGATATTGCTTTGAATGACCTTTCTGATATTTTGGATTTGGGGTAGGGTCTTTTGGTTTGACTAATGCATCGATTGTGCCTATAAGTCTTATGGGTAAGATCTTTAGTCCCTACTCTAATAGGCTTATGATGGTTATGGTGATGATATAATGGTTTGTGTTCACTAATGAGGTAGTACATGTCAGTCTTTTGAGGGTAGTGCTACAAAGTTTAAGGAAGAAGGTTGGATGATAAATAGGAGAAATGGGGATTCTGGCTATAAGAGGTTGCTTTCCTAGATTGTGTGGTGCCGGGTGATGGTATTCAGGTAGACCTTAGTAAGACGAAGGTGATTAGAGATTAGTCTAGACCTTTGAATTCATCGAATATTAGGAGCCTCTTGGGTTTAGTGGGCTATTTCCAGAGATTGTGAGTAGGTTCTCTTCTATTGTTGCTCCTATGGCTTAGTTGACCCTAAGTGAGGCCAATGTTATGACCGATGTTTTGAGTAGGGTGATTTGATAGATCCGAGGGTTACTATCTCTTGTGTTATTCCTTTTTCCTAATAGGATTCATGTGTATGTCCCGGATGGTTGCATGAGTCTTTTATGGCTAGTAGGGTTCTATAAGGGTTGCCCCATGTTCTTGTTGCATAGAGCCTTGTCTTGTGATCTTGAATGGCCCTAGCACGATAGGTTAGAGATCTTGAGGTAGTTTGGCTACTTATATAGCATGTTTCCAATGAGTGTAGAACCCATAAGGTTGTAACATGATGATTGGGGATGGTTGATCTATTTAGAAAGCTACAATGGGTTAGTAACTTCTCTAAGGTTAAATTTTAGGTTCGGGCTTTGTCCCCATATGAGGATGAGGGTAGGTTATATACCTAAGTGTCGTTTTGTACTAGGAGTGGACATTATTAGTATAGATGGAGTTATTTGGTGTGGGTTTCTTGAATAGGGTGTTAAAACCCTTTCCTGATATGTTTGTGATGGTCTCTAGTGATGAAGTATTAATTTGTTTAGAGCTTGTGAATTATTTGAGGGCAGTGTTACAAGTGAGGATGAGAGGTTGTTTTTTAGATATGATATGTGTGCATTGTAGGTAGCAAGAAGGTGGTTAGAATTCTTTAAGGATTATGAAATGAGTGTGCATTATTTTTCCCAATAAGGCTAGTGTTGTGGTTGGTGATCTAAGAAGGGTGCCTATGAGTAGTCTAGTGTTGTAGTAATTATGGTAAAGAGGTGACTAGTGTAGTCTATATGTGGGGATAAATAGGCAGTTAAGTTGAAGGAAGTTGAGAATAGTTGTATAGTGTTCTTGATGGTTCCAAATCTTCTTGGGTTAAGAGGTCTGGTATAAGCAAGGCCTTAATTCCGCCTTACTAGAGTTGGAAGTTTTGGGTGAAGAGAAGGTAGAGTGGAGGTTGTCACCCAAGGGAGAGATGGTGGCTCGTGGCAACAAGTGGAATAGGTGTGGTTAAGGTTGACAAATGAGTTATGGTTGTGATGTACTTTTAGAGTGTAGAAGTTGGTAAGGTTGCATATGGATGGGATTTTCCTGAGGATATGATTATGGTTTATCTGTTTTGTTATGCTTCTAGGTTGAGGGGATGTGTTGGTGACTCTAGTGCTATAGAACTCCTTGAAATCATGGGTCATGTGGAGGATAAGTTGACTTAGAAGAAGGTCCCAGTGGAGGTGTGGATGGATGAGGAAAGAAGTTGGCTAATATAGATGCGGTGCTCGTCAAGGCATTGTTGGTGGAGTCGTCCATTCTTAAGTGTCTCTCGAGGAGCCGGTGCGGGCATGAAGAAGCAATATCTGTAGCTCTTTCATTTTATTCAAGCTTGTGATAACTCATCAAGCCCTTTTCTATGATTCCAAGTCTTATGTTTTAGCCCCTATGCCATTCATATGCATTCATGTTTAAGGTTGCAAATTTATGATGATTTTACACTTATGATGAGATTTTGAAAATGGTGTTTTAAATGTAATATTGCATTCTTGTTGGGGCTTATTTGTTTATGATCACTCTTGCCTTGTACGTCTCTTTTACATTCGAGGGAGAATGTTCCCAAGGGGAAGATATTGAAACGACCCCAAAAGTGTCCGAAAATGTGCCTCATAATGCCCAAAATTTTAAATTCCATATATCTCAAAATTCATTTGTTATTTCAAAAATCTGACTTCATATTCTTGTTTAGGGGGTCAAAATTAAGGGGAAAAAGGTGTAACCTTGATTTTACAATGAGCGAATCACAATTCTGATTTTCAAAGTGACGAATTCTAGTGGGGTTTCCGTGTTACTCTCACGACGCCCACCTGTTGTTTTTGTTGCTAGTTTTTACATTTTGGTCCAAGACTTTTAATTCTTGGGCCTAACTCCCCCATGCTTGAAAATACTTATACTTAGTCTTATTTCACCCTCATATCACCCTAAATATTTTCCAATACTCACTCAAGCACTTAGTCATACTTTCACTCCCCAAACTCATGTCCCAAACCCTTATCCCAAGATAAGGTTCAGCTTCAAGGTTCTTCTTCAAACTTCACGTCTCCATGTCCAATCTTCACAAAGTTCATCTCCAAGCTAAGGTATGTGAGTTTCTTTCATGATTCCTTTAACCCTTGATACCCAAGTCTCCTTTTGCTCAAATTGCATGATTTAAAGTTAATTTACAAATGGTCTTGCTTATTATGAAATTCACCTACACTATGTTTAAGCTATGGACAGTTGTAACTGTTTTGCTATGTTCTGAGCTAAAAATCTTTGATCTATTATAAGATTTGAGAAGAAATTTTGATGTATATTTCTTGAGGGTGTTGCAAGGTGTTAGTTGATGGTTTTACAATGGATTTTATTGCATGATTTCATCTCTATACATGATGGTTTTATATTAGTATTACATACGCTCTAAGTGTTTGACAAAATGTCTAGATGTGGTTTGTTGAAGATTTGAAGGTCCAAAGCAAGAGATATGATATAAATGACTATATGATGATGAAATGAGCTTATGTATATGATAGATTCTATATAAAGTGTTGCATTAGACCACGCCCAATCTGGGGGGACTAAGAACCCAGGTAAATAGATGGGGTTTGTACTCATCAACCTAGGAAAGGGTTTGTACTTCTCTACCTGGTTATGGGCGGCATCATCACTAACCTAGATGGGGGTTTGTACTCATCAACCTAGGGAAGGGTTTTTACTTCTCCACCATGGTCATAAGGCTACATTAGCACCAACCTAGATGGGGGTTCACAATCATCCACCTAAGTGATAGGGAAATATCATCACTAACTTATCAAAGGGTTGTACATTTGGAAATCTAGCTTGGTCTCTTCTACTCATATGATATTCCATATGAGCATGGGTTTCTTAAGCATGTTTTACCTATGCATTGAACATATATGTCATATTGCTATAGTATACGTATTGTCTATTGTTATGCATTTTGATTATGATGCTTAATTCTTGTTTGCATTGTGTAACACCCCACACCTTACAATACTAGGACAAGTCAAATGAAACATATCATGGTTTGGACAAATTGATGCTAACTTTCAGAAGTACTCGAATCTCGCGTTAATGGGCTATATGTGCATCTAACGCTTAAGAGGGTCAGGTGTATACATGTTTTGTGTCAATTGAGGAGACTATGTCCTTAAAACGAAGTGAGAGAATTGAGGTGCTTGTAGGACTTAGAAGCTAGCAGGTGAGTCACCTACTTGCTTAGCTTAAAATCGCTAGTTAAACAGAGACGAGGCCTGACGTCGAAATTGTTCAAGTTCGATTTTTTATAAAGTCCATATTAAGGGTGTAATTTGGACCCATGTATTTGAATTATAAATGGTCTATAGAGAGGTCTTAAAAAGGGCCCAAAGACAATACAAAACACTTAACAAATTGGGCCCAAAACTAAGTAAGAAATGTTGGCAAAGTAGGGAGCCCAAGTCCATCAACTTGGAGACCCATTTTGGCCCAAGTTTAACAAACAAGCTGCTGGATAAGTAGATTATTAATGTGTGGTGTAAGATGGTCAAAAGACCAAGAGAAGGTCGGCCAAAGTGGTAGTATAAAGAGGGGTCATAAAAAGCAAATATCCATTCACTTTTAACTTGGTAAAATTTCTGCTTTCTCTCAACTTTATTGTTCTTCTTTCTTCACCTAGAAAAGAAGCTAAATAACTCTCCTAGGGTTCTTGGAGAAGCCTTACACTTTGAAGTAAGTGGTAAGTAAGTTTACACATGTGTTTAGTATAGTTTTCTTATGAAAAACAAGAAGTATATGTTACTATGTTGGTGCTGGAATTTCTGGACAGATTGTATACTAGGGATTCTTGTGTACTTTTCTTGTTAATTAAGAGTTTTTTATCTTGTTGGATGGCTTTATTATGTATTAGTACTAAGTTATTCAGCAAAGTTTGGTTTTACAGAAATATAAAAAGGCTGATTAACTACTTTTACAGTCCACAAAAGTGAGTCGTTATATAATATCGCAATTATGTGCTTCGAATGAACTTGTGGACTGTTGGAGAGCAAGCCATTGCTTCACGTCCTTAATAATTGATTTGTGGCTTGTATGAAACTGTTTCATATCTGGTTTTATGAATAAATGTTGCTAGAACAGTTTGGTTAAATTTGGAATAGGTTTGGAGTTGTCAATGTCAAAATGTATCGAAGGAAGGTAACATTATGCTGTCCATTTTTAGATTGTGTGAAATTATGATGTGTTGTGCTTTGTGGACTGTTGTAAGACTGTTATGGACTTAAAATAGGCTGTACATTATGTGTACATGCTAAAGTGTATTAGAAAATACGATTAGGTGCTAAAAGGTTAAAGGAATACGCCCGGGTTTATAAACACCCGCTTGCTGCCCATGTATTGTTTTCTTATGTCATTGAGATGCCAAGATGTATTCATTGGCTTCTAAAGCTAGTTTTATCCTCTACTATGTTGTAGATAAGTATTTGGAGGAAGGGAAGGTTATCTCAAGGTAGTAACGAGGTCATACAACGAGGTATGTAAGGTTATTTGATTTAGTATCACTTGGCATGAAATATAGATCTCTCCTTGGTACATAAAGGCATTCACCAACTACGACACAATTATTAATCATGTCTCCACTTTTGTACATGTTCATATGATTCCATACATAGTACTTTCAAACCTGCCTAGATACTTTAACACCAAGTACATGAGATCCTGCTACAAAATAAAGTTCACAAGTTATTCCAATTCATATACATTTTATTATTTATGTAATGTACTCTTTTCACAGTCATGTTGTCCTCTGTGATAATCCACATGTCACATGTTACACATACAGTCTTATAGCTCTAATATTATGGCCACTAAAAGAATCATCTCAAAGGTAATTGAAAGATACAGTATATAGTTTGATGGGTGGAGCCCGATGGGGTTCAATTATGAACCTATCATAGGGACGATCATAATACAGTTTGATGGGTGGAGCCTGAGGGGGTTCAATTATGAACCTAACATAGGGACGATCCCAATACAGTTTAATGGGTGGAGCCCGAGGGGGTTCAATTATGGACCTGGCATAGGGACGATCCAGATATAGTTTACCACTAATCAGTTGGTCATATGATTACAGCTGTGCACAGATTATACAGTATAGATTTTATAGTAAAGGTAAAGTGATATAAAGGACGTAAAGTACATGATTCCACATCATAACTAAGGGTGGTCCCTAATCTTCCACAGATGCATGGTGTCATTTGAGTTGTTACTTTATATACACTATATCCTGCCTTACATACTCAGTACATTATCCTGTACTGACGTCCCTTACGTGGGATCTGCATTTTATGCTGCAGGTACAGGTGCTAGTAGATCTCCCCAGTAGGAGTACAATATATTCAGCTACTGTCATCAAGCTCCAGGTTGCTTCGGGGCTTTGTACATGTCTAAAGCTTACATATTTTTTAGGCACAGTTTGTTAAGGCGGGGCCTATCCTGACCCTTGTTAGATGTGTTTCTTTATTTAGAGGCTTTGTAGACTATGTAAAGCACAGTGAAGTCATGTCTCGCATTTTATACAGGGTGGCCCCAACAACCTAGTCATATGCATTTCCTTTTGGCTTGTTATCACTGTTTATCTGCTTAAAGGCACGTTAAACATAGAAACCGCTTATAATACAAAATGCATATAGTTAAAGGTTGGTTCTCCCAAGCCTTATCGATAATGGGTGTCGGTCCTTGCTATGAGACTTTGGGGTGTGACAAAAAAGGTATCAAAGTGGGTCATCCTAGGGCATGTACAAAGCCGTGTCTATGTAGAGTCTTGTTTATCGATGTGTTGTGCACCACATGTATAAGCAGGAGGCTACGTAGCATTTAGGAGTTATTACTTCTTTTTATTCTGTAGATCGTGCCATAGAGCAAAGTGTAATAGGGTGATTGTGTCTAACCCCTAAATTATTTTGCACAGCAAGTATGCTTGAAACAAGGGAAAATAAAGTAAAGGGAAGGCAGTAGAGGTGGTGGTTGGTATACCCAACCAGGTGAGACAACAAGATGAAATTCGAGAGGAGCCTTTGTCACAGACATCTCCAACTCCTCTAGTTCCTAATGAACCAGAGAGTAGTGAAATTCCCGCAGAACCACCTGTTGATGCTATAGTGCAGGATCTGAGAAATGCAGTTCAACTATTGACCTGTATAGTTATTGGCCAAGGTCAAAGGCAAGAAGGTCTATTTATGGGTAAAAATGGTACAAATAGGGTAGCTGGTACCAGGATACGTGATTTTCTTAATTTGGAGCCTCCAACCTTTACTAGGTCAGATCCTAATGAAGACCCCCAAGACTTCATTAATCAGATCCAATATACTTTGGATGTTATGCACGTGGGTGGTATAGAAGCTGTCGAGGTAGTGTTAGGCTGAAAGGTGTTGCTATATTGTGGTATAAAGCTTAGAAACAATCTGAGGGTATAGATGGACCTACAACCACCTGGAAAGAATTCAAAGAAGCATTTCATGACCATTATTTGCCATTGGAGATCCGAGAGGCCCATGCAGATCAATTCCTGAATCTTCACCAAGGGAATATGAGTGTGAGGGAGTATAGCCTTCAATTTAATTCCCTGGCAAGATATGCTCCTAATATAGTTGCTATAATGGATGATAGAGTCCATCAATATATAGATAGGTTGGATACGTATTTGGACAGAGATTGCACCATTGCTTCCTTAAACAAAGATATGGACATAGCAAGAATGCAGGCATTTGTATAGAAATTGGAGGACCAGAGGCAAAGGAGAAGGGAACAAGAATTAGAAAAGGGGCAGGCCAAAAAAGCTAGATCTACAGGGCAGTTTACACCACCCCAAAGTGATATTAGGCCTCGATTTTCTAATAGACCGCTTAGGCCATCCTCCTCCTACTCTACAGCCAGTGCTCCAAAATAACTTCAAGGGCCTCGAAGTAATCAGTTTGGTCAGCACGGTGAAGGGCAAGGTGCCCAGGCAATGGGTTATTCGCAGGCCAAATAATGACTCCTAAGCAGCCTTGTAAATAGTGTGGAAGGAGTTATCCGGGTATATATCGCGCTGGGATAGATGTTTGCTATTTGTGTGGTATGCCAGGGTGCATGATAAGGGATTGCCCAAGAAGACATATAGGTGGTATGGCACAATCTACTGGGTTAGCTGTTGCGTCATCATCATCAGTTCCTCTAGTAGGTAGGGGTCAGCAAGTACCTATGGGTCGTGGTAGAGGTGTTGAGGGACAGCCAGCTCTAGCGGGGTCCAGAATCACACTTATGCACTGGGGAGTCGACAGAATTTGGAAGCTTCACCTAATGTGGTCACAGGTACATTGTCCATCTTTTCACATAATATATATGCATTAATTGACCCTGGTTCTATACTATCATACATCACTCCACTAGTTGCTGGGAAGCTTAAAAGAATACCCAAATTATTGAGCAAACCATTTGAAGTGTCTACACCAACCAGTGAATCTATTATGGCTAGAAGAGTTTTTTATGATTGTGTAGTAACTGTTTGTGACCGTGACACATTGGCTGACCTTATTGAGCTAGAAATGGTGGAATTTGATGTCATAATGGCTAGTTAGCTTCCTTTTATGCTATTGTGGATTGCCGAAATAAGAGAGTGTATTTCCACTTTCCAAATGAGGTAGTTCTTGAATGGAAAGGCAATATTGGGGTGCCAGAAAGATGATATCCAAGGGGTATATATGTCATTTAGTTAGAGTAAGGGATATGGAGACAGAATCACCAACTCTTCAGTCAGTTCTAGTAGTAAATGAATTTGTTGATGTGTTCCCGAAGAACTCCCAGGCTTACCTCCTGAACGAGAAATAGATTTTGGTATTGACTTACTTCCAGGCACTCAACCTATTTCTATCCCTCCATATAGAATGACCCCAGTAGAATTGCGTGAATTAAAAGAGCAATTAAAAGATTTACTGGATAAGGGTTTTATAAGACCTAGTGTGTCTCCTTGGGGTGCACCAGTATTATTTGTACATCAAAAGGATGGAACCTTGAGAATGTGTATCAACTATCGACAATTGAATAAGGTGACGATTAAGAATAAATACCCTCTCCCTAGGATTGATGACTTACTTGATCAGTTACAGGATGCCAAATGCTTTTCAAAAATTGATTTGAGATGAGGTTATCACCAAGTGAAGGTGCAGGAGTAAGCATACCCAAAAACAGCTTTCAAAACACGCTATGGTCATTTTGAATTTCTTGTTATGTCATTTGGGCTAATGAATGCACCAACAGTTTTTATGGATCTGATAAATAGGGTATTCAGGCCATTCTTAGATGTTTTTCTGATAGCATTTATAAATGACATTTTGGTGTATTCAAGATCAGAAGAGGACAATGCAGATCACTTGCGACAGGTGTTATAGACTCTTCGTGATCAAAAGTTGTATGCCAAATTTCTAAATGTGAATTTTGGCTAAAGTTAGTGGCATTCTTGAGTCATATTGTGTCTGATGAGAGAATAAGGGTTGATTCACAAAAGATAGAAGCTGTGAAAGATTGGCTAAGACCCACAATATCCACGGAAGTTCAGAGCTTCTTAGGCTTGGCAGGTTATTACAGGAGGTTTGTTGAAGGTTTTTCTTCTATTTCTGCACTACTAACAAAGCTGACACATAAGGCAACCAGGTTCCAATGGAATGATACATGTGCAAGAAGCTTCCAAGAGCTGAAAAATAAGCTAACTTCTGCACCTGTGCTAGTGCTTCCAAAAGGTACTGAGGGGTATGCAGTGTATTGTGATGCTTTAGGAGTTGGCTTAGGGTGTGTATTTTCACAGAATGGTAGGGTAATTGCTTATGCATCCAGGTAGCTATGACCACATGAGAAAAACTATCCATCACATGATCTTGAGCTAGCAGCAGTTGTGTTTGATTTGAAAATATGGCGCCACTATTTATATGGAGTTCATGTTGACATATATACTGATCATAAAAGCCTACAGTACATCTTTAAACAAAAAGATCTAAACTTTAGACAACAAAGATGGCTAGAGCTAATAAAGGATTATGATATTGACATACTATGCTATCAGGGAGGGCAAATATGGTAGCCGATGCTTTGAGTCATAAGGCAATCATAAATACTAGTGATCAAGCTGTGGTAAATCAAGGAACAACCAAGGATCTATGTCAGCTAGCCAATTTAGGGGTTTGCCTTCTTGAAACTCCAAAGGAAGGGGTTAGGGTGCATAATGCTGCAGAGTCTTCATTGGTAGTAGAAGTAAAAGAAAAATAGTTCAATGATCCTGTTCTACGATAGCTAAAGGAAAAGGTGAGTCAGGGTATGATAAAAGGCATTGACCTTGCACAAAATGGAATACTATACTATCAAAATAGATTATGTGTGCCTGATATTAATAGCTTAAGAAGGAGGATAATAGAAGAAGCCCATCATTCATGATACTCCATACACCCAAGGTCAACTAAGATGTACGATGACCTGAAGGGATAGTCAGCACATCTTTTACCAGTCAAGAGTGATTACACAGCTGAAGAATACGCCAAGCTATACCTAAAAGAGATAGTCAGGCTACATGGAGTCCCAATCTCCATCATATCTGACCGAGAAGCTCAATTCACTACAAAGTTATGGAAGTCCTTCCAAAGGAGTTTAGGAACACAAGTGAATTTGAGTATAGCTTTCCATCCTCAAACAGATGGTCAAGTAGAATGGCCCATTTAGACACTTGAAGATATGTTACAAGCTTGTGCATTGGATTTTAAAGGTAGTTGGGTAGATCATTTTCCACTTATTGAATTTGCCTATAATAATAGCTACCATGTGAGTATCAAAATGGCACCTTATGAGGCTTTGTATGGAAGGAAATGTAGATCACCAATTGGATGGTTTGAAGTGGGTGAGACCACTTACTTGGGCTAGATCTAGTACAACAAGCCATAGAAAAAGTTAAAGTGATACAACAACGACTAGAAATAGCCCAAAGCCATTATAAATCATATGCAGATGCCACGAGAAGAGGACTAGAATTTTCATTAGGTGATTGGGTATTCTTAAAGGTGTCTCCAATGAAAGGGGTTATGAGATTTGGTAAGAAGGGAAAATTGAGTCCACGTTACATAGGGCCATATCAGATTATTAAGAAGGTTGGGCAAGTTTCACATGAACTAGAGCTACCCAAGGAGTTTTCAATATCTCGATGCTTCGAAAATGCATATGTGACCCATCCCATATCACTCCTATTGAGAATGTACAGGTTATAGAAGATCTCACCTATGAATAAGTGCGTATTGCTATTCTAGATCATCAAGTTAAGAAGATAAGGAACAAAGAAATAGCTTCAGTTAAAGTATTTTGGAGGAACCAACAAGTAGAAGAGATGACATGGGAAGCTGAGTATACGATGAAATTGAAATATACTCACTTATTTGAAGCTAATGCTAAAGTCCAACATACAGACTTGGGACACTAATAGGTACGTGGTATTGAATGCTGAATGTGTTATCAAACAGTTTGTGTAAGTAAAGATTTAAACTTGGTTACGCTATCTAATTGTGCTAACATTCGAGGATGAATGTTGCTAAGGGGGGAGAATGTAACACCCATACCTTACAATACTAGCACAAGTCAAATGAAACATATCATGGTTTGGAAAAATTGACGCTAACTATCAGAAATGTTCGAATCTCGCGTTAATGGGCTATATGTGCGTCTAACGCTTAAGAGGGTCGGGTGTATACATGTTTTGTGTCCAATTGAGGAGACTATGGCCTTAAAACAAAGTGAGAGAATTGAGGTACTTGTAGGACTTAGAAGCTAGCAGGTGAGCCACCTACTTGCTTAGCTTAAAATCGCTAGTTAAACGGAGATGAGGCCCGACGTCAAAATTGTTCATGTTCGATTTTTTATAAAGTCCATATTAAGGGTGTAATTTGGACCTATTTTTTAGCATCATAAATGATCTATATGTTCATACCAAGAGAGGTATTAAAAAGGTCCCAAAGACTATACTAAACACTTAACAAATTGGGCCCAAAACTAAGTAAGAAATGTTGGCAAATTAGGGAGCCCAAGTCCATCAACTTGGAGACCCATTTTGGCCCAAGTTTAATGAACAAGCTGCTGGATAAGAAGCTTATTAATGTGTGGTGTAATATGGTCAAAAGTCCAAGAGATGGTTGGCCAAAGTGGTAGTATAAAGAAGGGTCATAAGAAGCAAATATCCATTCACTTTTAACTTGGTAAAATTTCTGCTTTCTCTCAACTTTATTGTTCTTCTTTCTTCACCTTGAAAAGCAGCTAAATAACTCTCCTAGGGTTCTTGGAGAAGCCTTAAACTTTGAAGTAAGTTGTAAGTAAGTTTACAGATGTGTTTAGTATAGTTTTCTTATTAAAAACAAGAAGTATATGTTACTATGTTGGTGCTGGAATTTCTGGACAGATTGTATACTAGGGATTCTTGTGTACTTTTCTTGTTAATTAAGAAGTTTTTATCTTGTTGGCTGGCTTTAATATGTATTAGTACTTAGTTATTCAGCAAAGTTT
>JAOTQJ010048766.1:0-14628 GCA_025642045.1 Solanum sejunctum
AATTGATGTGTGATATCAAAAATTTGACTTCATATTCATGATCGGGGGGGGGGGAGGGAATTGAGTGGGGAATGGCTCTAACTCCAATTTTAGAGAAATCGTATCAAAATTTCATTTTCCTAAAAGTTCCTTATCTAGTGTCAATCCACGTCCCTGGCGCGATGCAGCCAGGGCGCGGAACAAGGTTAAATATTGCCAGTTATTTCTTGTTCAGTCCAAGGCCTTCGGGTCTTGGGCCTAAGTCTTTCTATGCAAAAAAACACCTATACATAGTTAGTTTTCAATCTCATATCATTCAAGACATTCCCCAAAACCCTCTCTAACACTTAGACAAATATTTCACTCAAATTTAAGTATCCCAAACTCATTTCAGATCATAAGGATTTCACTCAAGCTTCTAGTTCTCGTTCCAATCTTTATCAAGGGAATCTCCAAAGTTGAGGTATGTAGATTTCAACCATCGGGTCCTTTCACCCTTGGTGCTCAACCTTCTTTTTTTATATAATTGCATATTTTAAAGTTGGTTTACTTATGGGTATTCTTACTATGAACTTGATTATAAACTATGTTGGGGATTTCATTAAAATATGGATTGTTTGAGCATGTTTGGAGCTATGCATCTATGTTCTATGATGAGATTTGATGAAAGATTTTAATATATATACATGATGGTGTTACCAAGTGTTGGTGGGTTGATTTATGCTAAGTTTCCTCATATGATTTCACTCTTGGATTGCATGATTTTAAACTAGCATTATACACCTGCCAAGTGTTTGATAAAATATCTGGTTTAGGGTTCTTGAGTTATTAATGATTTATTGCATGACCTATGATTTGAATGAATTTATGATGATGAAAGGGAGGTATGTATGTATTGATTTCATGAAAAATATCTATAGTATTGCAAGTTGACCACACCTTGTTGAGGGGGTGCTATGCCTCAATCACCATGGATGGCAGGGTGTGACTACCATCAACCAATTGAGGGGCTGATACCTCAATTACCATTGATGGCAGGTTGAGACTACCATCAACCAATTAAAGGGGTTGATACCTCAATCACCATGGATGGCAGGATGTGCCTACCATCAATTAGTTGAAGGGTTGATACCTCAATCACCATGGATGGCAGGGTTTGATTACCATCAACCAATTGAGGGGTTGATACCTCAATCGCCTCTCTAAGGGGTTGGTAGGCCTTGGATTCCATAATGATGGTCTCTTACTACACATGTAATATGTTCTATATAAGCATATTTTACTTCAAGCATTGATAATGCATTCCATGTTGTTGATCTACCATTTCATGCTTATGTATATGCATTTTGATTATGTTGCCTATCTCTAGCTAACGCATACTCTATGCCTATATGATGTTACCATGTAAGAACTGGAGCTCCACTTGATTATCCTCCTCCTCCATGTGGCTAGTACTATCTCTTGAAGCAAGCTTAGTGAGCCCTCAACTCCGAGGACAATAGCTATTTATACTATGTTATGTAAAGACTCTTTTCTTTGTTTAGATACTTATGACTATGAGGGTGATCCCTAAAAGCTATCTTGGCCCCCGCCCAATCTCTGTTAGAGATGTTGTTGGACAAGTTATGTATTTATGCTTTGAGTTTTGATTCTTTTGATGATTATGCTATGAAAGGCTTCCCTTAGTCTTTTTATTCTTATTTCTATACTCTAGATGTTTAATTGCTTCTGCGACCAAGGATATGTAAATGATATGCTAAGAGGCTTATTTGGGGTCCTTTTGGGTCCCCATACGTTGTGTCTCATTTAGGACCTAGACTTGGGTCATGAAAAACTTAGTATCAAAGCACTAGTTTGTTAATAGTCCTCAGCGTCCAACACACCACATTGATTAGAGTCTTATTCATGTTTGTGAAGTCCACCATAGCTATGAGTAAGAGGCTATGAGATATTTTAGGAAATGGTTCCCTTCTTCTTGATCCATGTCGTGCTATAGAAGTTAAGGTAAGGCTTTCCCTTAATGAATATTCTTTGTTATGCTGGATCATACCTATCTCCAAGAGAAAGAAGAGCTCGTACGCCCGAAGAACAATCAGCTCATGAAGAGTTCTGGGATGATATTGCCATGCTAGCTCAAGCTATGACTAATCAAATTAACCAAGGGTCCTAAGCCCCTCATGCTCCAACTCTGGCATTTAGGGTAAGGGATTTCATGAGGATGAACCCACCGGAGTTTCATAGGTCTAAGGTGGATGAGGACCCTCAAGAATTTATTAACGAGATGAACAAAGTGTTGTCTATTATAGGTGTTAGATCAGAGAAGAAGGCAGAGTTGGCAGCTTACAAACTCAAGGGGGTGACTCAAATTTGGTTTACTCAATGGAAGAATGAGAAAGGGAACAACAATATAATTCTTTGGGAGAAGTTTAAGGCAGCTTTCCTTAACTGATTTTTCCGTCTTGAGCTTAGGAAGGCCAAAATGATAGAGTTCATGAATTTGAAGTAAAGGTCTATGAGTGTGAGGGAGTATGTCCTCAAGTTCAACCAACTCTCTATATATGCTCCATAAATGGTGGCCGACCCAAGGTCTAGAATGAACAAATTTGTGATGGGTGTATTTGACTTGGTAAATGAAGAATGTCGTGCCACCATGTTGATTGGTGATATAGACTTGTTCTGCCTCATGACTTGTGCTGAACAATTAGAGGGGCAAAAGTTAAGAAAGAGAAGGGGTAATGAGGCTAAAAGGGCTCATTTTGAAGGAAGGTTCTAAGGCCCCAAGGGTGGCGGTTTCATCAAGGCCAAGGGTCTTCAAATAATTCTAATAGAAGGTTTTCTAACAACAACCCAAGGGTCAAAGGTGGTGTTGGTGTGGTGCCTAATGTTATATGCCCAAGATGCGATAGAGGCCACAATGGCCCATACACTAATGTATGTCATAGTTCTGTAGAAGTGGGTCACAAGAAGATTGATTGTCCTCTTAATCAAAACAAGGGTAGAGATGGTCGTCCATAAGGCCAGGGTACAAATGTGGTTCCTTTAGGAAGGGAAGGTCAACAGGGTGGTATGAAGAGAGATATTGGTATGTTTATGTCTGGTTGCCATAATTATCAACAAGTCAAAGCCAAACACCAAAGACTGGGTGGCCTAGCCCAAGATATAGAGATTCCTACTTGGAAGTGGAAGGAAATTAACATAGACTTTATGGTTGGGTTGCCTAAGACTAGAAAGGGTTTTGATTCTATTTGGGTTGTGGCTGATAGAATGACAAAGTCGGCTTATTTATAGATTAAGACTATTTATGGTGCCGAAGATTATGCTAAGTTGTACATTCCTGAATTGGTTAGATTTCATGGGGTGCCCTTGTCTATCATCATATCAGATCGTGGTGCTTAATTTACTCCTCACTTTTGGAGATCCTTCCAAATAGGTCTTGGTACCAAGGTAAATCTTAGTACGACCTTTCACTCTCAAATAGATAGTGAAGCCAAAAGGACTATCCAAACTCTTGAGCATATGCTTAGAGTTTGTGTATTGGAGTTTAAAGGTAGTTTGGAATGACCATCTTTCATTGATTGAGTTTTTGGTTATAATAATAGCTATTATGTAAGCATTCGTATGGCTCCTTTTGAGGCCCATTATGATAGATGTTGTAGATCACTGGTTTGGTGGTTTTAAGTAGGAGAGATAGTTTTGTTGGGTTCGGATCTGGTTATAGAGGCCATGGAGAAGGTAAGGTTAATAAGAAAGATTGAAAACAACCAAAGTCATAAAAAGTCCTATGCGATGTAAGGAGAAGGGTTCGTGAATTTATGATTGGTGATTAGGTCTATTTGAAAGTCTCACCCATGAAGGATGTGGTTCGCTTTAGTAAGTAGGTTAAATTGATTCCAAGATTTGTTGGTCTTTATAGAATGTTGAGGAGAATTAGTAAGGTGGCCTATGAGTTGTAGTTGCCTAATGATATGTGTATGGTTCATCTGGTCTTTCATATGTCTATGTTGAGGAAGTGTGAGGGTGACCCAAGTATCATTGTGCCTCTTGATGTTGTGGGTGTGGTTGAAGACAATTTGACTTACAAAGAGGTTCTGGTAGAAATTTTGGATAGACAAGTGAAGGGGTTGAGGAACAAGGATGTTGCTTCCTTCAAGGTCCTTTGGAGAAACCAACAAGTTGAGGGTGCTACATGGGAAGCCGAGGCGGACATGCAAAATCGATATCCCTATCTCTTCAATTCTACTCAAGCCTAAGGTACTAATTCAAGTCCCTTATGTGATTTCAACTCTTATGTTTTAGCCCTTATGTCATTACATGCATTCATGTTTATATTGATAAGTTCATGGTGATTTTGACACTTATATTGAGATTTTAAAATGATGTTTAAGTGCATTGTTGCTTCATTTGTTAGGTGAACTCATCTTGATTATTTCTCTCATATATGATTCTTTGACATTCGAGGATGAATGTTCCCAAAGGGAAGATATTGAAATGCCCCAAAAAGTGTTGAAAATGTGCCTTGGAAATGCCCATAATCTTATTTCATATATCTTAAAATTTGTGTATGACATCAAAAATTTGACTTTATTTTCGGGATTAGGGGGAAAATTGAGTGGGAAATACTGTATCAAAATTTGATTTTCCCAAAAATTCCTTATCCAGTGTCGATCGACGCCCCTGACGCGATGCTGCCAGGGTGCAGACCAACGTTAAATATTGCCAGTTATTTCTTGTTAGGTCCAAGGCCTTTGGGACTTGCACCTAAGCCTTTCCATGTATAAAAACACCTATACTTAGTCATTTTTCAACCCCAACATTTCTCAAAACCCTCTCTAGCACTTAGACAAAAATTTCACTCAAATTCAAGTGTCCCAAACGCATTCCGGATCTTAAGGATTTCACTCAAGCTTCTAGTTCTCATTCTAATCTTCATCAAGGGAATCTCCAAAGTTGAGGTATATGAGTTTCAACTATTATGTCCTTTCACCCATGGTGTCCAACCTTCCTTTTTACACAAATTATATGTTTTCAAGTTGATTTACTTATAGGTATTCTTACTATGAACTTGATTATAAACTATGTTGGGGATTTCATGAAATGTGGACTGTTTAAGCATGTTTTCAGCTATGAATCTATGTTTTATGATAAGATTGAATGAAGGGTTTTAATGTATCTTGCATGATGGTGTTACCAAGTGTTGGTGGGTTGACTTACATTAAGTTTTCTCACATGATTTCACACTTGAATTGCATGATTTTGAACTAGTATTATACACCCGATAAGTGTTTGATAAAATGTCTAGTTTTAGGGTTCTTAAGTTAATTATGATCTATTGCATGACCTACGATTTGAACGACTTTATGATGATGAAAGGGAAATATATATGTATTGATTTCATGAAACGTATCTATAGTATTGTAAGTTTACCACACCTTGTTGAGGGGGTGTTATGCCTCAATTACCATGGATAGCAGGGTATGACTACCATTAACTAATTGAGGGGTTGATACCTCAATCACCATGGATGGAAGGGTGTGACTACCATCAACCAATTGACAAGTTGATTTCTCAATCACCATGGATGGCAGGGTGTGACTACCATCAACCAATTGAGGGGTTGATATCTTAATCATCACTCCAAGGTGGTGGTAGGCCTTGGATTCCATAATTATAGTCTCTTAATACACATTTAATATATTCTATATAAGCATGTTTTACTTCAAGCATTGATCATGCATTCCATGTTGCTAATATACCATCTCTTGCTTATGTATATGCATTTTGACTATGTTGCCTATCCCACGTTGTATTGCATCCTACATACTTAGTACATTCAAACATACTAATGCATACTCTATGCCTACCTAATATTAGCACGTAGGAATCAGAGCTCCACTTGATCCTCCTCCTCTTCCATGTGGCTTGAACTATCTCTTAAACCAAGCTTGGTGAGTCCTCAACTCCAAGGACAATAGTTATTGATCCTATGTTATGTATAGACTCTTTTCTTTATTTATATGCTTATGACTATGAGGATGAGTCCGAAAAGTTGTCTTGGCCCCCGCCCGATCTATGTTAGAGGTGTTGTTGGACAAGTTATGTATTTATGCTTTAAGTTTTGACTCTTTTGATAATTTATGCTCTAAAAGACTTATTTTAGTCCCTTTAACCTTATTTCTATTCTATTGATGTTGTTTAATCGCTTTTGTGACCAAGAATGTGTAAATGATATGCTAAGATTCTTGTTTGGGGTCCCTTTGGGTCCCCATTCGTTGTGTCACGTTTAGGCCCTAGGCTTAGGTCATGATAGACTCAAGAGTAGAAGACCCAACATTATCAAATTTCACTCACACGAGGTGATAAATACAACCTTTAGAAATTATCTTTCTGGCTCTAAGATATAAGATGAACTTCCCCCTAGGTGCAACAGAATCACCCTTCCACTCTAGAATTGGTTCATTTGGGAATTCGAACTTAACCATTTGGGCTCTTCAATCAACGATGGCATAACAGGCGTGAAGCCAATCAATGCCAAGGATCGCATCAAAATCAGTCATCTCTAACTCAACCAAATCAATGATACTATCGATATAAGGATGGACACTACATAAGTTCTATAGACTCTCTCAGCTCGAATAAACTAACCCACTGGAGTAGAAAAGGTAATTGAAAGGTAAAAGTATATTGTTTATTGATGGGTGGTAGCCCGAGGGGTGGAAGAATCACCTAGCCAGGGACGATCCTATCACGGGTGGTAGCCCGAGGGGTTAAGAAAGAACCTAGCCAGGGACGATCTCAATATAGTTTACCACTGATCAGTTGGTCATTTGTATTACAGTTGTACATAGATTATACAATAAAGGTAAAGTAATATAAAGAACATAAAGTACATGATTTTAAAGTGTAACCAAAGCTGGTCTCTAATCTTGCACCAGTGCATGATCTCATTTGAGTTATTACTTCACATACAGTATATCCTTCCTTACATATTCAGTACAATATCTTATACTGACACCCCTTATGGGGGACCTGCATTTCACGCTGCAGGTACAGGTGCTAGTAGATCTCCCCAGTAGAAGTATAGAACATTCAGCTACTGTTACCAAGCTCCAGGTTACTTTGAGGCTTTGTGTATGTCTAGAGCTTAAATGTTTGTATTGTACAGTTAGTCGAGGCGGGGCTTGTCCCAACCCTTACAGATATTTTTCTTTATCTAGAGGCTTTGTAGACTATATAAATTAAAGTGTGGTTATGTCTTATATTTTAAACACCATAGCCCCAATGGCCTAGCCATATGCATTTCCTTTTGACTTGTTATCACTATTTATTTTGTTAAAGGCATGCCAAACATAGAAACCCACCATAATATGTATAGAAGCGCATAAATATAGGTTGGTTCTCCCGATCCTTATCAGTCTCCAAATGTCCATATCATTCACAATCATTGCTACACTCCCATCTCTCTTTGGCCCTCTATTCAGCCTATCTACATATATTTCCATCCTCCCTCTTATATCAATAACCATTTTCGTAGCATACTGAGATAGTTGAGTAAAATTCAACCCATACTCTTGCATAGACAAAGAGCCTTGTTTCAAGTTCAAGAACTCTCTTGCCTTAGCCACTCTTCATTCTTTTGGAAAGAATTGCCCAATAAAGCTTCCTCGAATATAGCCCAAGTCAGCACAGGGGCATCCTCTCCTCTACCTTTCTTCCATTGGTTAAACCAGAGTTTGGCCACACTCTTGAGTTAGTAAATAGCCCTGTCAGCATCAGTCACATGCATTACTTGGAATACTTTTTAAAGCTCCTCTACATAGTTCTCATGATCCTCAGTAGATGTAGACCCTGTGAACTCAGGCGGATTCATCCTCAAGAATTCTCGAACTCTTGATGAGTCACGTGCATCCTGTCTTCCCACTCCTTGTCTCGCAGCAGGTGTTATGATAGCCTGAGCTAAAATTTGGATAGACTAACGAAGTTCAGCATTGGAGACCTCATCTTGTGCGGGTTGTTCAACAGGGACAGCAAGTGCCACAGGATCCTCATGCCCTTGAGGCTCAAGCGGATTGATATTGTGTCTGGCAAGATGTCCTCTACCTCTGACGGCTCTTCTAGGAGGCATGATCATAACTCTATAATGCGCAAAGCATGAATTAGAAGAGGACATTTTACAAAGCATAACTTTATAGCACGATGTCAAACATGAAAGAAGTGAAACAATTCCTAAATGTCTTATAGCCTCCAAATTATGGATATGGAGTACTTCACACTAATAATAAGAACTCTACTATACATGGCTTCATAGACTCCCTAGGACACTTGAATTTGTGCTCTGATACCATGTTTGTCACGCTCCGAGAGGATACCCAAGACATGTTCGGGATGTAGAGACTATTGTTAGTCCCCAAGTAACTACTTAGCCTCATTGTGATCATTCAATCAACAAACTCTACAAATCAGTGGAAGACATAAGAAAGTAAATGGGCACATCTATCTAATCTCAAAATAATAAAATAAATAAAAGGCTAGTAGAAAAAATACTAGCTCACAATCTTAACAATCAATATCCGTCTCTAGTCTATGAAACATGTATCACTACCATATCAAAAGCGGTGCTAATGACAGACTCATGGCTACCTCAAATTCAAAATAATAAGTTATCAAGTTTAACTCTATAAGCAAGATAAAATAAAATTAATGAATCCTCCAAAGTAGAGGAGGCTCACCAATCAGCTGAATCCTCAATGATGCATTTGTTGATGATCTCTAATCCCTGTATTTGCATCATAAAATGATGCAGTATCAAGTGGCATCAGTACTTGGAATATATGGTATGTAAAATGGCTGAATGAAACGAAAACAGGTAGAATAATATGGAAAAATCATCAACTCAGAATAATAAATAATCAACATGTCAAATGTCTATCTAAAGCAAGAATAAAGAGTAAACAAGTGACCTATCAACTAATCAACTCATCAATCGATTTAGACTCATCTTAAGAAACTCAACTCAACTCATCTCATCATATCTCATCTCATTTCTGCTCATAGTCCTCAAGGAGAAAACTTTTGGGGAGTTTCTCTTATTCGACAATAATCATTTATGAGCTAGTGACTGTAAAACAATCATACTGATGTTGCCGCAATCATTCTGTACTTTCCAAGTAGAGAACGAATCAAAACCAAAATAGATAAGTCGAAAATAGAGACAGCAATCCATAAGTCCTCTATTGTTTCAGGGACTTTTAATCAGAGGGGACCTCAACATAATATGACGTAATGGTCCTAATCCTTACCTATGTTTGGCTAAGTATTTTGATGAGTGCGAGTTGGATTAACTCTTACTCTTTCGATGGTCGATACCCCTTCCAAGACTCAATGCTCATAAGATAATCCATCCCAATTAAACTATCTCAATCAGCCTCATGGAGACATTCATCATTCAATCGGTATCATAGAGACTCTCATCATCTCATCAATCAACATTTCAATCAATAGCTCAACGGTTAGAACAATCATTAAGAAACAATCGAATAGACAAATCATTAGAGTTCATTTATGAAGAATGATTGAACTATCAAGTCTATCAATTTGTCATCATTCTCATATCATAATCACAATTGACATTCTCATATCAAGACTCTAGACTCAAACTCTAAGTTCACTCAGGCATGCTTTCAAAAGTTAACATATAGGGTTTATACAATATCTCATGAAAAATAATTAGTTCAAGAAATAAGTTTATGATAATCATCAACATATGAAAATACATGTAATAAATATAGTTTTCAAGAAAATAATCAAGAAACCATTCAAGAATCACATATGTACACTCATTAGACCTTCAACTCTTCTATGAGCATCTATGAGGCACATGAGAGAACAATCTCATACTTTCAGTTTAGCCTTACATACCTGGGATGAAGCTATTAATAATCAATCTTCAAGAGTTCACCCTTGAATTCCCCAATCTCACATTCTTCTCTCATATTCCCTGAAGCCCTAGTCTCTTCAATGACTTACAAAGGACTTAGAATGAGGTTTTTGACTCTTTTTAAGCTCAAAATAACCTATTTTGATCGTGTTTTGAGTTTAGAAGGTGTTGGAAATTATCCAAAATGCCCCTCTCGAATTTTTAAAAAAAAAATTCACTTCGAAAAAGCGAGTCGCACCATTGTGTATTTTTTTACCAAAACTTATCCAAACTAGTTGTTCAATCCCATTCAAAAAGTTTTTAAGAAATATAAGTGCTTGTATGCGACAGGGGTGCGACATGCCTTTGTCGCATACCAATACTAGTTTTTGTTTCAGATCAAAAAATTATCTTTTGATCCGATGGCGCTAGAAATTGAATGAGACCATTTGTCCATCTAATTTTCTATGTTGATCGCATATCCTCCTTCAATTTGCAAATGGAGCATTGAAAGATGCACTATGCACACGTCTCCACTCTAGAGATATTTTGATAATTTTATCGAGCGTTACGTCTGTCTAATTGTCTTTAAACCTCAGTAATAAATACCTCAAAGGTATTAATTGCTTGAGATTTTCATGCAACAAATAGATATATTCATAATGTCAAAAATCATCAATAAAGGTGATAAAGTATTTTTTCTTACTAAAAGATGTAATGTCAAAAGGACCACAAATATCAGTGTGTATAATTTTAAGAAGTTGTGAGCTTCTTATGGCTCCTTTCTTTGTATATTTTGTTTGTTCTCCTTTAATACAATTCACACAAATGTTAAGGTCAGTAAAATCCTAATCTGGAAGGATTTCATTCTTAACTAATCTTTCCAATCTTCTTTGGATATGTGACCTAAATGTCTATGCCACAAGTAAGCAGATTGTTCATTCACCAAACTTTATTTGGTACCAATATTATAATGTAAAGTTAATAGTGATTCAGGAAACAGATATCAAGATTCAGTTTGTATAAGCTATCACAAAAAGTACCAATACCAATGAGACAATTATGCTTAGACAAACTAAAACATCCATTACCGAAATTAAAAGAATATCCAGTCTTATCTGACTTAGACAAAGAAACTAAACTTCTTGGATACATAACAAGTTTCTAACAAATCTAAGTAATGTACAGTATCGAGAATCAAAAGATAAGTCCTGATAACTTCAACTAGAGCCTTCACTATATTCCCCATATACACAAATCTGTCATTCTGATTTATGATCTATGTTGTAAGGAATCCCTACATCATATTAGAAATATGAACAATACAACCAGAGATAATCCACCAAGTATTATAAGGAACTTCAATTAAGTTTGATTCAAGACATGTAAAAGTACAAAGCTTACTTTTCTTCTCGAACCATGCCTTATGTTTCAGAAAATCTTCTGAAAGTGTCCAAGTTTTTTACAGAAACGACACTTATCATCTTATGTTCCTTCTTAAGTACTTGAGATGATGACTCATTAACATCAAGCTGTTTCTATTTTCCCTTAACATGCTTCTTACCTTTCTTTCCAGCTCCTTGATGATTTACATAGTTGATGGAGTGGGTTCCTTAATTCTTGAGCCTTGTTTCCTCTTGAACCAACATTCTGTGCATTCATGCACATTTCATTTATCTTTCATGGTATTGTAGTTCATTTGGAATGAGCCATACTCAGACGGTAATGAGTTGATGATAAATTGCAAAAGGAAATTTTGTTTCACTTCATCCCCAAGGACTTAAGTCTTGCTGCTATGTATGTCATTTCTATGACGTGCTCATGTATAGTACGTGAACCATCAAACTTCATGATGGTCAAAGTACCTGTTAGTATCCTAGCAAGAGACTTATCAACAGTTTGGGAGGATTCTTCCACAAGTTTCAACAATTCTCTTACATTCTCAGTCTTGGGAAGAGTAATCTTAATATTGCCTGCAATATTCATTCGCATAAACATTAGGCCTAACCTGTTAAACTGATCCCGCTGCTTATAATAGGAACCTTTCCTCAACATTGCTAATTTAGTTAATAGCAATTAGTTTCTCAATGTAAAGTGCAACATACAGATCTAAAACTCCAAGATGAAATTTGATCTATTCTCTCCAGTCTGAGAAGTTAAGTCTGTTAAAGTTCATAATAGAGGCAGAACGTGAATGAAGAGCAAATGTTGCAAATAGGTTATGCTCATTAGTAATGCTTTGAGTTATACTATTAGATTCAGGGATGGTTTATAAACTCTCAAATGTATATTGATGTCATCCTTTGGGCGAACATCAAAATACAACTTTAACACGTAGTGATGCTTAAGTATAAATTCTTAACATTATTTGATAATTTTGACATATCAATTAATAATATTTACTATCTTTGGATAAATAAATATCATTAACAATATATCTAAGTTATTACGTTCATGTTACTAGTTGTATGAACAAATAATCAACCTTTGGGCAATTCATAAATGTCTTATAACCAAAAAATTTAATTTATCGATATGAATTATATCGGTTATAAGCATCAAAATAATGGATAATTGAATTTAAGTTAATCATCATTTTGGAATTAATTATTCAAAGATTAGACCACTTTAGTGATTAACTAATCTCACATATAATTCCAAGTTAACATAACAAAAGTATTAAAACTTCTACACATCCGTAACTAACAATAATTGTGATTCCTAAAATTTCATAAACAGGATTCACAAAGCTGAAGAAAACATAAATATTAATGAAAAATCATTAGTTCTTGAACCATGCTCTAATACCACATGTAAGGATTTACCGTAATTCTGATTATCAAACATAAACAATCTAACATGTAATCCTATCATGAATTCAAGATCATAAAATTATATGATTTTGACATAAATCTTTCTTAACACATTAGTTTAGTTAAGAAAACACACCAGAATCGGCCACAGGATCTTGACTTGATTACTTGAGTGGAAGTCCTTCTCTTGTTCTTGACAAGATATTAGTTTTTTTCTCTCTTTACCATATACTAATTTCTTTTAAAATGACTGTTAAATATGAAAAGTGCAATATTCTTCGATATTTATAGGTAGAGAGAGGACTAGTTACTTTAGTCCCACTTTCCATCAGCATCGATAAGGGAAGTTATAACGATAACAAACTACCATAACTTTCCACTATCATGTCCTTAACTCCCCATTATCACGCTCATAACTTCGCACTAACATACCTACCTACAACTTTCCACTAACATAGATAGTGGGTGGTGGTGGGAAGTTAGGATAAGGGTAGTGGAAAGTTATAGTAACTTTCACCAATCATAATGGATAGTGATAGAAAGTTTCAATAACTTCCACCAATATGAGTAGTGGCGGTTTAATAACTTCTCCAGACATTATCCATTTGAATTTAGTCAGTACTTAAATATTAAATCAAGATTAATATTAATGTGAGTTTTAAAATTAACATATGTGGGCCATAAAAACTAACATTCAAACCTTATACATCTTTAGATGTAGGACGAGAAAAAGTCAATATACTATCTGAAAATTTGAAATAAATATACTTTTAGTTAAAAAAAACATTAAAAGTACTAATATTTAAAACTTCAATATTAATAAAATGTTACCTGCATACAGTTTACTCTTAAATCACATATAAATGGTAAGAAAAATAAATATAAGAAAAAATTCTAATATTTAAGAGTTTTAGATATAAAATTTTGAATGTTTAAATAACTTTTTATATACAATGTGAAAATATTTTAATAATGACAACTAAAACTCAAAACACCTTAGATATAGTATATATCAGCACATTATAGAAACAAAAAAATCATATATTTCATAAGTGTTGACACCCATTAACAACAATCCAAGATAGTGACACATTAATATTGAAGTTTTGCATATTTATTAATTGTTATATCTTATAAAAATTAAATTAAATATTTTGATAATTGAGTTATGACCTTAGTTAAAAATAATCCAAGAGAGTACTTATTATTGATGTTGCACTATTGTACTCCTAGAGTCCTAGTTATGTTGATTTAATAACTTGAGAACCACTTATATTAGTTATTAATATGATAAGTTGGAATATTATATTTAAAAACAATAACAAATATAAGTTGGATTACTTAAACTAAATATGTCACGCCCCACCCTGGGGTCGTGACCAGTGCCCGATAGGGGCACGCAAACACATACTAAACCAAATCCCTTTATAATCTAGTCTGAAATTCTACCAAAATTTCGGCAGAGTTTCCTCTATTTTATTGACTATCTGCACCTGCAGCAGCTCCCAGAACATACAGAAATATATACAGATATATATATAAAAATAAAAGCGGGCCGACAAGGTAACCGCTGCGGTCCTGCCGCCTAATAAACATGTCACTCGTATAAGTACACAATGCGGTCCCGCCGCCTGATCCAGTATCCAAAATCATACAATACACCCGTAACCCACAAGTATCCACAGAACTCTAGACAAAAATACTGAACGATACACATTTGACAATACATTTACAAAATATAGAAACATATGAGGCTACCCAAACCAGCTCCTGAGACAAAAGGGGCGCTTCAACGACAACAAGGATCCTAGTGTGGAGGGTTTCTCACCTGTGCTTCTGTACCTGAGGGCATGAAACGCAGCCCCCGCATAAAGGGGGTCAGTACGATATATGTACCGAGTATATAAAGCGGTAAAGGATATG
>JAOTQJ010048776.1:0-14627 GCA_025642045.1 Solanum sejunctum
TTATGGAAGCTAAGATGGTAGAGTTTATGAATTTGAAACAAGGTGCTATGAGTGTGTATACCCTCAAGTTTAATCAATTTTCAAAGTATGCTCCTTATTTAGTGACATATCCTAGATCTAGGATGACTAAGTTCATGATGGGGGTATCCGATTTGGTAAGTGAAGTATGCCATTCTACCATGCTAAATAGTAGCATGGACTTATCTCAGTTAATGACCTATGCCAATAAGATAGAGGATAAAATATTGAGAAAAAGGAAGGGGTGTGAGGCCAAGATTGCCCGATTTGAGGGTAAATTCCAAAAGGGTGCTAAATTTTGTCAAGGCCAAGGGCCTTCTCATGCTATGAATAGGGGGTTTGCTAATGACTTCCCTAGGTCTCAAAGCGTTGGTGGGGTGGCTCCTATTGATGTATGCCCTAAGTGTGGAAGGAGCCACGGAGGCCTATGTTTTAAGGGTTCTAATGTATGCTAAGAATGTGGGGAGCTTGGTCATAAGAAGATATTCAAGAAACCGTGGCAAAGGCCGAGGTGCAAATGCGATTCCATTGGGTAGAGGTGGTCCTTAAGACGGTGCCCCAAGGCATAACCAATTTTATGCACTACATGGGAGCCAAGGGATTGGTTAGGTCCCCGATGTTGTTACCGATATGATGAAAATCTTTGACTTTGGTGTATATGTTTTGATTGATCCTGGTGCAACTCTCTCCTTTGTTACCACTTTTTTTGCTAAAAGTTCCATGTTGACCCTGAGTTGTTGCATGAGTAATATGTAGTTTATACTCTTGTTGGTGCCTCTATTATTGCTAGGAATATTTATAGGAATTGTCCTACTTGTATTTTGCATAAGTTGTTGCCTGATGATCTTGCTAAATTAGACATGGTTGATTTTGATGTCATTCTTGGGATGGATTGGTTGCATACCATCTATGCTTTTATTGATTGTAGAACCCATAGGGTCAACTTCAATTTCTTGATGAACCGGTCCTTGAGTGGGAAAGTCAAGATGTGATGGTCCATGGTAGATTCATTTCATGCATTAAAGCCCATAAGTTGATCTCTAAGCGGTGTCTTTATCATCTTATGAGGGTTAGAGATGTGGAGTCTAAAACCCCTTCTGTAGAGTTGGTTCTGCTTGTAAATTAGTGTATTGATGTCTCTCCAAATGACCTTCTCGATGTTCCTCCTGAAAGAAAAATAGACTTTTGTATAGCCTCCTCCTTGATACTCAACCTATATCCATTCTCCCTTACCGTGTGGCCTCGACAAAGTTGAAGGAGGTAAAGGAGCAATTGAAAGATTTGTTGGAGAAGGGATTTATTAGTCCTAGCCAATCACCTTGGGGTGCTCTAGTGTTGTTTGTGAAAAAGAAGGAAGGGTACCTTAGAATCTGCATTGACTACCAGCAACTCAATAGGGTTACCATCAAGAATAAATATCCTCTCTAAGGATTGATGGTTTGTTTTACCAATTGCAAGGGGATAGCTTCTTCTCTAAGATTGATATTCAGTTCGGGTATCATCAAGTTAGGGCGATGGAGTGTGATATTTCAAAGACGGCCTTCCGGACTAGATATAGGCATTATGAGTTTGTAGTAATGTTGTTTGGGTTGACTAATGCACTGACCATCTTCATGAACCTTATGAATAGGGTCTTCAAACCTTGCCTTAATTCCTTTATTGTGGTTTTTATTAATGATATTTTGATCTATTCACATAGTAGGGAGGAGCATATCGGGCATTTGAGAGTTGTGCTGTAAAGATTGAGGGAGGAGAACATGTATGTCAAATATGACAAGTGTGAATTTTGGTTCAAGGAGGTTGCATTCTTGGGTCATGTGGTGTTAGGGGATGGTATAAAAGTATATCGTAAGAAAATTGATGTGATTAGAAATTGGCCTAGACCATTGACCCAATCCAATATTAGGAGTGTCTTGGTCTTAGTGGGTTATTATAGAAGGTTTGTGAATAGGTTCTCCTCCATTGCTTCCCCTATGACAAGATTGACATAAAAGAAGGTTAAGTTTGTATGGACTGATGAATGTGAAAGGATCTTCAAAACATTGAAAGATAAGCATGTGTTTGCTCCTATATTATCACTAATGGATTAGCTTGAGGGATTTGTGGTGTATTGTGATGCTTCCCAGGTTTGTGATGATGCTGTGGTTATTGTCGATGGTTCTAAGTCTTCATTGGTTGGTGAGGTGATAGTAAAACAAAATCTTGACTCCTTGCTTGAATTGAAGGCCTTGGTGAAAGAGGGCAAAGTAGAGGTTTTCTACATAGGGGGAGATTGGGCCCTTAGGTATCAAGGTAGGTTGTTTGTGCATTGTGTTGATGGTTTTAGGGAGAAGATTCTTGATGAGTCCCACAATTATTCTTATTCTATCCACTCCAGCTCCATGAAAATGTATAGAGACTTGGGAGATGTGTATTAGCGGGGAGGCATGAAGAGGGATATTGCCAAATTCATTTCCAGTTGTCAACAAGTCAAAGCCAAACATCAAAGGCCAGGTGGCCTAACCCAAGGCACAGAGATTCCTACTCGAAAGTGGGAGGTGATTAATACGGATTTTGTGGTTAGATTGCCCAAGACTAGGAAGGGTTTTTGATTCCATATGGGGGTTTGGAGATAGGATGACGAAATTGGACCACTTTCTACTGGTTAAAACTATATATGGGGCCAAAGAATATGCAAGGGTGTACATCCATGAGTTAATAAGGTTGCATGGGGTTCCTTTGTCCATCATATCACATCGTGGTTCATAATTCACTTCACACTTTTGGACGTTTTTCAAAAGCCTCTTGGTACAAAAGTTCATCGTAGTACGACCTTTCACCCCCAAATGGATGGCCAAACTGAAAGAACCATTCAAACAATTGAGTATATGCTAAGGGCTTATGTAACGGAGTTGACGGGTAGTTGGGATGAACATCTTCCTTTGATTGAGTTTGCCTACAACAATAGTTATCTGATAACATGCAAACTAGAGATGTTACCAACATGAGTGACATGTATCTCTCAAGACCATTCAAAAAGGAATCAAGCAAAAGATCTCCAAGACCTACAAGCAATGTTCATGAAAAAGGAAGCATTAGATGAGCTTGATGGTCACCAAAGAAAGGCTTATAATACGTGGAAGGTCTGGCAAGGTGAGAATATGGAAGGAAAGAGGTCATATGTGCAAATAGTTATTACTTGATTTCAAGGATTTGAAAAGAAGGCAACCAAACAAGGCTTTTACTCATTAAGTGTAAAATTATAAATAAAATATCTTCTTTTATTTACTAAGTATAAATAGCCTTATTTTATCAATCGGAAGACTTAGACTATGTTGAATATTGATATCTCAAATTGTAGTATCTTCTTAGTGAGTAATTAGGGTGAACACTTAGAATTGTTAGTTGACTTGTTTGCTTGGTTAATTGAAGGTTTCCCATTTGTAGTTCTTAGTTTTCTTAAGTTTTTCCTTCTAGGATTTTTATTTGAGTTGTTGAAATCAATTTGGAGGTGAGGGTTTTAGTCCCTTGTTGCCCATAATTTCAATATTTTGAATTTAATCCATATATCCTATTATCTTTGTTCCCTTTTCCATTTCTTCCTTGTTTGATCTTTATTTTTTGGTATCAAGAGCATAGGTTTAGATTTGTTTTCACAAATCTAGGTCTTGGAATTTTAATCTACACAAGAATTCCAAAATTAAAAAAAAAACAATTTTTTATTTTATTTATTGTTTTTGACACTAGATTCTTGTTCACTCGTGTTTTTTGAGCATAAATCTCAAATTTCATTCAATTGGGAGTTGTGGAACTGAAATTGCTATTGAAGGGTTTTGAGCATTCAAACTTTTCAAATTTTGGTAGTGGATTCTTTGATTGGGAAGAAATTGAAGGTTGATAATCATTGGGGTTTGTCCTCTACATCAAGGGGAAGCTAATCCTAAATTTTGATCCAATTCGAAGTTGATTTGAAGATATTGGGATTTAGTATGTGTTCTTGAAGATATTCAAGTGTTCTTGAAGAACACGAAGACCAAAAGGTACATTTGATCCTTTTTTTTTTCAAGTCAAAGTTGGTCAAAGTGTTGGTTAGCCCTTAGTGGAAATTTTAAAAAAAATAAGAAAAAATTCAAATAAAATATTTTCCACATCAGCACCAAATCAGCGTTAGCCAGTACCACATCAGTGTCCAATAGGACAATCAGCATTCAGCCCACTCCAGATGCGCCATATGGCACGTGGAGCCCAAATTCAGAGACTATTTCTGTAGATTTTTGCTGAAAACCCAAAATTTTTCTGAGTATGGGACGTTTTTGGAGTATAAAAATTTTTCTAAGTGTCTAAACGAAGTGATTCTTTTTTTAAAAAAAAAATTTTGCTTTGATCCTCCAACTATTTAGTAAGTAATTAGCATCTTTAACTACTTGTTAACTAGTTTTAAACATCAAATCATCAAAACAAACCCCTTTCAAGTCATGAACACCTTAAGGCTCAAATTTTTTTTTTAAGTGTCCAAACTCAATGCTTCTTCTTTTTCACTCATTTTTCTTTCTTTCCTCAACTATTTAACAACAAATTAACATCTTTAATTACTTGTTAACTAGTTTCTTAACGATAAATCACTATTTGATTCTTCAAATTAGGTAATAACAAGTAATCTCTTCAACTTTTGTTACTTAGTTTTCTTTTGAATCTGATATTTCTTGTGCCTCTTTCTTCTAGTTTTTCTTGTTTTATTCATGTTCCTAAGCTTTGTTTGAGTTGTCCTTCTTTCAAGAATCATAAGAATCCTCTCCATAAGGTGACTTTGAATTGATTGAGCAAGGCTAGTTCACTATTAATTTTGAGACGACGCAATAGAAAGTGCATTGAGTTACATACGAATGACCTGAGACTTTTACTACTAATCTTGTTTGTTGAGTATTGCAGGAATCATGTCCAATACAAGTCCAATTGGGGAAGATCTAGAAAAAATCATGGAAACTCTTTCTTACATCTCTAAACAAATTGTGGAAATGAATGGAAGGATGGGAGGTATGGAGGAAAGGTTGGTACGGGTGGACAATGAGAATCGAGGAAAAGCAATTTAAATCGAAACTGAGGAAATAAGGAGAGCATCATTACATTCCACTACCATTACCCCTGGATAAGCCCATAATCTATGTTTTCCTCTACAAAGCCGAACCCAAAGCTACCAACACTCCACTTTCCAAATAAACAATAATCCAAACCATCCAAGGCAAACTACACCTCACCCAAGCCCACAATCCGATCACCCTCCACAAGAGAATCTTCCTTTTGTGGCGAACCAAGACCATTACCAAACTCTATACCAAAATGCATCAAATGCATCTTCTAATACATTTCACCCATCAACTCCACCAAATGTACCACAAATTCCCTACCAAGATTACTAATACCAAAATCCTCTCTATGATAAAATGTATGGATATCTCAACAATGATTAGTTTTGGGAGCATTGCTGTAGGGATATCTATGAAGTACAAAGTGAAGGAGTCCAAACTGAAGACTTGGGGTAGGATCATGGCATGGGAGGCCGAGATTATGGGTATAGGGGAGATAGAATGGGGAATAGAGGAGATAGGATGGGAAATAGAGGAAATAGGTTTATGGAGAGGAATGATCAAGATAGAAGCTTGAACATTATCAAGGTTACATATCCAAGGTTCAAAGGAAGTGGTGACCCCGATGAGTTTTTGGAGTGGAAAATTTAAATTGAGCGGCTCCTTCTCACAAATAATATCTCAAAAACTTTGAAGGCGAAGTATTCTCTCACATAATTTGAAGATTATACATCCACCTGGTGGTAGTCTAAGAGGAAGGAAAGGGAGAGCCATCACATCTACAAGTTACCTACTTGGCAAGAGTTGATTGCAATTATGGAGTTGAGATACTTGACTCCAAACTATTACCAAGAGGTTCTCAAGAAGGTATTTATGTTGAGACAAGGTACCAAAAGTGTTAAAGAGTATTTTGATGAGTTTGAGAACTTGAGAATAAAGTCTAAAATGGAACAGAACATACAATGTACAGTGATCCAATTTGTGGCCAACTTGAGGTATGATATCTTGAAACCATTGAAGCTTAAGCACTATGAAACTCTTGAAGCGTCTTTCCATGATGCCTAAAAGGTTTCAGATTTGAAAGAAGAAAAGTCATACAAGGTGATAGCATCATACAAAGCTATACTCTTTTGAAGGACAGGGATGAAAAGGAAGAAGCTTAAGAAGATCAAAGGAGGACCATAAGAAAATCTCAAACCAAGGAGTTCAATGAAAAGATCAATGGGCTTCAATTGCAGATCCAAAGGTGTCTTGTTAGGGAAGAAGAGCTAAAGTCCAAGAAGGATGACTTGTCCAAATATACCATTCTTTGGTGTCCCAAATTCAAGTCCAAGGTAAAGAATTTTAGGGTTAAATTTCATGCAAATAAGGTCAAGAAGAGTCCAAGAATCAGCCATAACAAAGGTTGCTTTCTGCCCGAGTTTGCAGAGAAGACTAGTCAAACTTTCCAAATTTATCAAGATTGTTTTCCTAGTTGGGTTTTACCTTATTTCCTTATTTATATGTAGGTTATTAATGTTTTCCTTGTTCGATTTAAGGTATCCTAGTACCATTTAATTCTTTCCTAGAACAAATAGGTTTATTCCTAGTTAAGGTAACTTTATTTCATTTCTAGAGTAGGATTTACCTTGTAATTTTATTTCTATGTTTTGGATACTCCTTGGGCCTAACCTAAGGAGTTTTTGATGACCAAGGACCCTATAATATATATATAGGAGTCTTTTTTCTTTTTTCAAAGATAATTCGATTGATATTAATAATATTTGAGAGAGTTCTCTTGAACCTTTGTTACTTGTTCTTTGAGAATTTATCTTTAAGCCTTTATTAGTTCATATTTTGAGGTATACAGTACTTTCTTCTTGTAATATGTTTGAGTTATTTTTAGTATTCTTTAGAAGGTGATTATTTTACATACTAATAATTATCTTTAGTTACTCATAAAGCGGTCAAGATTCGAATCTAACGTTTTGATTCGTTTTCTCAAGTAAAGGCATTACATTTCTTCCATAAATCTAAATGTTGTTACTTGGATCTTGTCAAGGCCTTAGAATATTAATTTCTTGGAAACTCTTGGATCTTCCCTTTAAATTTCCCATATCTTTAATTAGTTTTTTCTTTCTTTTTTTATTATTGCTTTCGCATTCTAGCATTTACTCCATATTAGTGTTGTTTCTAACCTCGATCCTATCAAGTGGTATGAGAGTGGTTTTATCAAGATTCTGTTCTTGGGAAATCTTGGAATTTCTTAAATATAAAGAATAAAACAAAAGTAAACTTTTTTTTTTTTAAAATAGGAGATAATGTTTTTTTTAAAATAGGAGATAAATTGCTCTTCAAGAAATTTGTTTAATTACCTTCAAAATCATGCATTAGTGTTTTCAAATCAAAAGGAATTAAGAAAAGGGGATTCTAAATCTTTGAGCGTATTGGAAATATTTTTCTTATTCTTATATAATTTTAAGTAAGTTCCTCTTTATTCATGTAAAGTTTCAACTAAATCCTACTTGTTCTAGGCCTAGTTCTTTACTTTCTTTTGAGCCCCAAAAATATATACTTCATTACTAAGAACTTGATACTTTTTTGGGTTTAATTATAAATCTACAAAGTGCTCTTGTTAAAAGGTTATTTGAGGGGAAAAAGGTAAGTGTGAGTGAGTTTAAAAGAGGGTAATAGCCATATTAAGTATGTGATTGATATTTTCCTCTAAGATGTCTAATTCAGGTGGTGATGAGGAAAGGGCTTGTTTAGAAGCTGAGATCAAAGTAAGGAATGACTTCACCCTTCAAGCTATGCACCAACAATTCGAGAGATGGAAGCTTCAATTTCAAGAGATGAGAAATATGATTACCGAGCAGAATGAGACCATAGCTATAATTAGGAGGGAGAATAATATTGTACCATCCAATAATGTTAGACCCCAAGTTAGAAAAATATACCCCATGCCCCTTTAGTAAATATTGAATATGATAATGATAATTTTGATGGTAAACTTAATCTAGAAAAAACAGATAGGAGGGGACAAAGAGGTAGAGTTGAAGATGATAATATAGTAGTATAAAAATGAAGATTTCATCTCTCAAAGGGATAAAGGGCCCGGACTTGTACCTTGATTGGGAGAGAGGAGTTGAAGCCATCTTTGATTGTTATAACTACTTGAGGGTAAAAAACTTAAACTTGCTATTGTTGAGTTTTCTGATTATGCTACTACTTGGTGGATAAGGCTTTCTAGGGATAGAGTGCAAAATAAGTTACCACCTATTGCCACCTGGGTAGAGATGAAAAGGGTGATATGGAAGAGGTTGGTGCCATCATATTTTCAAAGAGAGTTGCAATATCACCTTTAGCACTTGAAGCAAGATTCCATGTCAGTGGATGAGTACTTCAGAAGCATGGATATGGCTATGATCCAATCTAATTGCATGGAGGAAGAAGAAGCTACAATGTCTAGATTTATAAATGGTTTAAATTCTGAAATAGCTAATGTATGTAATTTTAGATGAGCTAGTTGATTTGTCTATTAAAGTAGAAAAACAAATCAAGGAAAAGCAGCAACCTAACTCAAGGAGAAATAGGCCTACCTCCATCTCTAAGAAGCCATGGTCAAATCAAGAGGGAAAAGCTCCTTTTAAACATCAAGAAAACATAGGTAAAGTTAAAGTTGATGAGGGAGGTAAAACCTTCAATCTTAGATTTTCTAAACCTTCTATTTCTATTAAATGTCATAAATGTCATAGGAGGGGTCAAATGATGCATGAATGTCCAAGTAAAAGAAACATCATACTTAGAGAGAATAGAGAATATGAGAGTGAAAAAAGTGAGGGGAAAGAACAAGAGGGGGGAAGATGATTTAGAACTGCCGAATAATTGTATAATTAGAGTAGTTAGGAGAATTATGATTATTAATTTAGGTAGTAGTGATGAAGGACAGAGGCAGAATTTGTTCCATACCAGATGTGGAATAAAGGGAAGGACTTATTTTATGATTATAGATGAGGGAAGTTTTGCAAATGTAGTGAGTTCATATTTGGTAGATAAGCTAGGAATTGCATGCATGAAATACTCTACCCCTTATAGGCTCCAATGGTTGAATGATAGTGGAGAGGTAAAAGTAAACAAACAATGCATTATTTCATTCAATGCTGGTAGGTATAAAGATGAAATTCTTTGTAATGTAGTTCCAATACAAGTATGTCATGTTTTACTTAGCTGAGCTTGGAAATATGATAGGGATACTACTCAGCATAGGAGAAAGAATAGGTATAGTCTTCTGCATATTGGTAAGAAATTTACTCTTGCACCATTATCTCCTTCACAAGTATTTGAAGATCAGAAGCGATTGAGGAAAATAATGGGAAAGCAAAGGGGAGAGATAAAAAGTGAGCTTGAGGGGAAAAAAGGTGCCAAGAGATAGAAAAAAAGAGAGATGGCCGAGAAAAAGAGAGAGGGCAGCAAACTAAGTAAAGAGGTAAAAGAGGGTTTGAGTGAAAAAATAAAAAGTTTTAGAGAGAGGAAAGAGGGTAAGTAATATAAAAAAAAAGAGTCTTTATGTAAAAGTCGAAGAATGTTTGAAAGCTAGAGAAAAGGGGATGGCCATAGTACTACTTACTTATAAAGAAGTGTTAATTAACTTTGAAGAACTAACTCCTTCTTTGTCAAATAGTGTTTCTTCTCTTTTCTAGAGTTTTGAAGATCTTTTTCCTGATGATACTCCAAAGGGGTTGCTACCTTTGAGAAGGATTAAGAACCAAATAGACTATGTGCCTCAATCTCAACTACCTATTACGCCTGCTTATAGGAGTAGTCCTGAAGAGACCAAGGAATTACAAAGCCAAGTTGAAGAATTGCTTAAAATGTGTTTTGTTCGAGAGAGCATGAGCCCATGTTCTATTCCTGTCCTATTGGTATCCAAAAAGGATGGAACATGGAGGATGGTGTGGATTGTAGAGCCATCAACAAGATAACAATAAAGTATCGTCATCCTATCGCTTGTCTTGATGATATGCTAGATCAACTATATGGATCCAAAATCTTTTCTTAAATTGATCTTAAAAGTGGTTACCATCAGATTCGTATGAATCTTGGAGATGAATGAAAAATTGCTTTTAAGACGAAATATGGACTTTATGGGTGGTTAGTTATGCCTTTTGGCTTAAGAAATGCACCTAGCACATTTATGAGACTAAGGAATCACGCTTTTAAATATTTTCATGGGAAATTTGTTGTGGCGTATTTTGATGACATTCTTGATCTTTTCTCAAAATCTAGATGAGCAGCTGCACCAACTAAAATAATCTTTTGAAGTCCTTAGAAATTAGCGCTTATTTGCAAATCATAAGAACTATACTTTCTGTGTAGATCACAAAGTTTTCTTAGGTTTTGAGGTTAGTTTTAAGGGAGTTGAAGTAGATAGTGATAAAATCAAAGCAATTAAAGAATAACCTAGACCTAATAGTGTAACTAAAGTTAGGAGTTTTCATGGATTTGCTAGTTTTTCAAGAGGTTTGTGAGGGAATTTAGCACCATTACTTCTCCTTTAACTGAAGTTATTAAGAAGGATAAGATTTTTTCATGGAAGGAACAAGATGATGAATTTAACTTTCTAAAAGAAAAATTGTATTCTGTTCCTCTTTTCCAATTACCTGATTTTTCTAAGTCTTCTGAAGTTAAGTGTGATGCCTCTGGTAAGGGCATAGGTGCTGTTTTGATGCAAGACTCAAAGCCAATTTCCTACTTTAGTGAAAAGGTAAGCGAAGTAACATTGAACTGCTTAACCTATGATAAGGATTTATATGCCTTTGTAAGGGTATTGGCTATATGGCAACACTACTTGTGGCCTCGAGAATTCATGGTCAAGATTGATCACAAGTCATTACAGTACTTCAAGAGCCAAGGTAAACTTAGTCGTAAACATACTAAATGGGTGGAGTTTATTGAAAGTTTTCCATATGTAATTGCCTACAAACAAGGAAAGGAGAATGTGGTTTTTGATGCGCTCTCAAGAAGGTATACTTTGATATTACTCTTACTTCAAAGTTGTTAGGTTTTGACCAAATGAAGTTACTATATGCTAATGATTGTGATTATGGTAAAATTTTTGAAGAATGTAAGTTGTCCCCTTTTGAGAAATTTAATATTAAAGATGAATTTCTATTAAAGGAAAATAAGTTGTGTGTACCTAATTGCTTTTTGTGTGAACTATTTGTTAGGGAAGCACATTGTGGAGGGCTAATGGGACATCTTGGAGTGCCTAAAACTTTGATAATACTTTCTGAACATTTTTATTGGCCTATCACGAGAAAGGATGTTGAAAAACTATGTTCTCATTGTCTTGAATGTAAACAAGCTAAGTTTAGAACATTTTCGAATGGTCTTTATTCTCCTTTACCTGTTTCTAGTTATCCTTGGATTCATATTTCTATGGACTTTATATTGGGGCTTCGAAGAACTAAATATGGTAAGGATAGTACATTTATGGTAGTAGACAAATTTTCTAAAATGGCTAATTTTAGATCATGTAAAAAGACTAATAGTGCATCTCATGTTGCTGACTTGTTTGTAAAAGAAGTGGTAAGATTGCGTGGAATACCTAGAACTATTGTTAGTGATAAAGATGCTAAGTTTTTAAGTCAATTTTGGAGAATTCTTTAGGGAAAGTTAGGACTAAATTACTATTTTCCACATCTTATCACCCACAAACAGGTGGGCAACCAGAAGTGGTTAATAGAACTTTGGGGAATATGTTGAGGGCTATTTCGAAATGAAAGTTGACTTCTTGGGAAGATTACTTGCCTAATGTGGAATTTGCTTATAATAGGACCTTTCATTCTTCTACTGATAAGAATCCTTCTATAGATGTATATGGATTAAACCCCCTTATCCCTCTTGATTTACTGCCTTTACCTACAAATGATTTTTCTAATCTTGATGGTAGAAAGAAGCCGGATATGATGAAGAAGATTCATGAATAAACAAGACTTGCAATTGAAAAGAAAAATAAGGAAGTTATATTACAAAGGAATAAAGGAAGAAAATACGTTGTGTTTAAACCAGGGGACTTGGTTTGGGTGCATATGAGAAAGGAAAGATATCTTTCCAAAAGAAAGACCAATCTAGATCCTAGAGGAAGTGGCCCATACAAAGTCATTGAAAGGATTGGAGATAATGCTTATAAACTTGATCTTGCTGGTGAGTTCCCTAGTTAGTGCTACTTTTAATGGTTCTAATCTTTCCTATTTTGAAGCAGATTTAAGTTCGAGGATGAATTCTCTTAAAGAAGAGGGGAATAATAGCATCATACAAAGTTCTAATCCTTTGAATGACAAGAATGAAAAGGATGAAGCTTTAGAAGATCAATGGAGGCCCATAACAAGATCTTAAGCCAAGGAGTTTAATGATAAGTTCAATGGGCTTCAATTGCAGATCCAAAGGTGTCTTAGTGATGAAAAAGAGCTAAACCTCAAGAAGGATGAATTATCCAAATGATACAATTATTTAGTGACCTAAATTCAAGTCCAATATGAAGAATTTTAGGGTTAAATTTCATGCAAAATAGGCTAAGAAGAGTCCAAGAATCTGCCATAACAAAGATTATTTTCTGCCCAAGTTTGCAGAGAGCACTAGTCAAACTTCCCAAATTTGTCAAGATTCTTTTCCTAGTTGGGTTTTACCTTATTTTCTTATTAATATATTAATGTTTTTCTTATTATATTTAAGGTGTCCTAATACCATTTAATTCTTTCCTAGAAATAATAGGTCTATTCCTAGTTAAGGTAACTTTATTTCATTTCTCGAGTAGGATTTACCTTGTAATTTTCTTTCTAGGTTTTTGATACTCCTTGGGCCTAACCTAAGGAGTATTGGAATCCAAGGACCCTATAATATATATAGGCATCTTTTTTCTTTTGTTAAAGACAATTAGATTGATATTAATAATATTTGAGAAAGTTCTATTGAACCTTTGTGACTTGTTCTTTGAGAATTTATAATTAAACCTTTACTAGCTCATAGTTTGAGGTATAAAGCGCTTTCTTCTTGTGATATCTTTGATTTATTTTTGGTATTATTTAGAAGGTGGTTATTTTACATATTAATTTTGATATTTAATTACTCATAAAGGATTAAGATCTGAATTTAAAAGTTTGATTAATTTTCTCAAGTAAAGGCGTTAGATTTCTTCCATAAATCTATATGTTGTTATTTGGATCTGGTCAAGGCCTTAGAAAATTAATTTCTTAGAAATTCTTGGATATTCCCTTGGAATTTCCCATATTTTTAATTATTTTTTCTCTTTCTTTTTTTGTTGTTGCTTCCACATTCTAGTATTTGCTCCGTATTAGTATTGTTTCTAACCGATCGTATCATAAGGCCAAAGTTGCTTCAATTTAAACATGGGCAAAGGTTGAGATAATTGGAAGATAACATCTTCTAGGGAGCAACCGAAGGGTGGTGGTCAAGCTACTCAAGTCATGCTTGATCACAAATCCAAGGCAATTGAGGAGCCATAAGGAGGTAAGTACGCTAAACCTAACTTTCCTCGTCCCTATACAATTCAATGCTTTAGATGTCAAAGGAGGGGACATGTTGCTAGTGAGTGTCTTAACAATACGAGGATGATTGCTGCTCTTTGTGATGGGTATAAAATAGAAGATGATGAAGAGGGTGATGAAAACAATGAGAGTGGGGGAGATAGAGGTGAGATAGATGGTTCGGAGAATGAAGAAGAAAGGTTTGATGAGAGGGTCAATTTTTCTTGTTTCATGGGGAAAGGAAAATCTTTACTTGATAATGATGAAGACTTGAAGTTGAATTCCAATCTTTCATATGTTGTGAGAAGAAGTAAGGGAGCCCTTGCCAAAGGAGAGCTTGATCAAAAGGGAGAATCTATTTCATGCTAGGTGCAAAGTTCAATATAAAGTGTGTTCTTTCGTCATTGATAGTAGAAGTTGCACTAATATGGTGAGAAGTTCTTTAGTGGAACGTATAGTAATTGTAACAACAAAGCATCCCAACCCTTATAAGCTACAATAGCTCGATGAGAGTAGAGATATGAGGGTCCTCAAATAAGCAAGCATTCAGTTTAGTGTGGGTAAGTACAATAATGAATTGACTTGTTATGTCGTACCCATACTGGCATGCCATATTTTGTTGGTAATACCATGGAAAATTAATAGGGTTGTACACAAAGGAAGATCCAACAAATATACTTTTGTGATTGAAGGTAGAAAGTATGTTCTTGCACCTCTCACTCCATACCAAGTGAGTGAGGATTATCGGGTTATGAAGGAGCTTTGGTAGAAAATAAAGGTGGCTGAGGCAAAAGGGGATGGTGGAAGTTCCAAATGCCTTGTCAACACTCCTCTTTTACTGCATGCTAACCAAAATACAAGCACCTTGCCTAGTATTATTTCTTCTCTTTTACTAGAGTATGACAAGGCAAGAAAAATGTGATAGCAAATGCCCTATCAAGAATGTTTATGTTGGTGACTACCTTGACTTCTAGAATGATGCCCCAAGGTAAGTATACCTCTCTCCCTACTCCTAGTGGCC
>JAOTQJ010048787.1:0-14627 GCA_025642045.1 Solanum sejunctum
AAATAGGGTAGCAATGAATCAAAATCATATTCATCATATTCAAACCTTCCAATATTCTCCAAAAATAACAATACATCCCCCCAACGCCCAACGAAAACCCCTAACGCTAAAAAGCAACATAATACCCTCGATGAGCTTCCAATTTAAGCCAACATTCACATAATTAGTCTAATCATTTTCTAACACTTCCTTTACCACATAACGACTATTTTTCATGCCAAAGAAACACAAATACATGACAACAATTCAATATCCAACCATATACAAAATTCCATTCTCAATTTAACCACAACTCGAAATTCATAATTTCATTAACAACCAATCCTATTTTCGCGTTTTACCTTCATTTTAACACATATGTAACACCTTCATAACCATTAATTAACATAAACATAAATAAAAATTAACATACCTTCCAAGTCTTTATTACACCCAAAACTTTCATAACTGGCAAACTAGGCGTTTTCTTGACGAACCAACGCCACCACACTACTTAGGGGCATCAATATACCAAGTCTGAAGAATCAAATAATCGAAAATACAAAAAAATCAAATTTTTTTTGAGGGTTACTGTAGCAACCCGAGAGGATGTTTAAGTGTTCAAAAATTTTGTTAATCTTTTTTCTAAGTATAAGATGTTGATCTTGTACAAGATATATATGAACATCTATATAGGCAACACATATACCACTTGGACCAATCAAAGGAGTCCATATACACTTGACCTCATATCAAATTATAATTAAGGACCAAACTTAGAAGAAATGTTGCATTCGGTCCCAAACATTATTAAATCGAACCAATTAAGGACTTTCGGGGTTTAAATTAAGGTACGGGTCCTAACAAAGCACCAAGCCATAGATATCATAATGCCCCCTTCATCCCACTTCACTTGTAGTAGATCTTTCCAGGCTTGGATGAATTGAATATCTGGATTAAGAGACTCCTCAAGAATAACCCTAACAAATTCTCCAACTCTAACAATGCATATACGATTCTATATCCTCAAGATGCCATCTAGAGCTAATATTTCCTTTCTAGCCTCTCTAATAAACACGATATCATTAATCACCCTTAGCTTTGGTTCATTAAATTGTTCTGCCTGATTTTTCTCAAACAAGGGAAGATTTAACATTCACACTAGCAAGGTCCCTACCTCACTCAAAAATATCAACTCACCCCTTCTAGTGCACTAGGACTATATGTTTGAAGCTAAAGGAAACTCCCATCTAATATGAATGCTAAGCTCCCTATACTCACGACCTTCCCTCTTAATGCATTTACTACCATATTTTCCTTATTAGGATGAAATATAATAGTAATATCATTGTCCTTCAGCAACTCCAACCACCTACATTATCTCAAATGTACTGAATAATATTGTTATCAGCATAGATCTCACAATAGGAACCATGCACTAACTCTCTCAAATCTTCAACCCAATTACTATAAGTGCCAACTTTAAGTCATGCGTGGGGTAGTTTTTCCTGTTTACCTTTTGATACATAGAAGCATACGTAATAATTCTACCCTGCTATACCAAAACACAATGCAAACCAACATTAGAACAATCATATCAAACTATAAGCCCTTCTCAATAAGAATAAGTAGTTGAAGTTGATGTCAACATAGCATTGATCTTTAGAAAGCTCTACTCACAATGGTTAGGCCACTGGAAAGTGAAATTCTTCTAAGTCAATCTTGTCAAGGGCACTGCAATAGTAGAAAACCCCTCCACAAACCATTTGTATCACCTTTCTAACATGTCAAAAATGTGAATCTCAGTAAGGGAATTAGGGCTGTCCCAATCATGTATTGCTACCCCCTTCACTAGATCAACCCTAATCCTATTGTTAGGTGGTATGTGCAACATGAGTATTGTAGAATTAAGCTAATGTTTATACTTAGTGAAATTTTCATATAACTGCTGATATAACGAAGTCTGAATATATTCCTCAAGTGCTACTCATGATGCATCCTACTGTAAGATTAAATAAGGATATCATCGATGAACACTATAATAAAGGCATTCAAATAGGGTCTAAACAAATAGTTCATCTAATCTCTAAATGTTGCAGAGGTGTTAGTCAACCTAAATGACATAACTAGGAACTCATAATAATCGTATTGAGTCTTGAAGGTAGTCATAGGATTATGCCATCCTGATGCTCAACTAGTTATAGCTGGATCTCAAATCTAATTTAGAGAACATTGTTTCACCTTAGAGCTGATGAAATAAGATATAAATATATTGCATTGGATACCTATTCTTTATAGTCACCTAGATTAGCTGATGATAGATAATATATATACGCAAGGTACCATCCTTATTCATAAATAGAATAGGAAAACCCTAAGAAGATCTACTAGACTTGATGAACCTCTTACTCAAGAGCACCTGTAGTTGCATTATAGATCTCCTTTAATTAACCAAGATATATTTGGTATGGTAGAATAGAGACATATTGGGTACCCAACTCAACAAATTTCCAAAATAATTATCTTGCTAAGGAGAAAGCTAGGCAAGTTAGTAGAAACTAGATCAAGGATGTCTAGAACCACAGGAATAAAAGTAATACAAGGTTTATTGGCACTATTATCATGCACATAAGAAATATAGGATAGGCACTCCTTCTCTACTAAATGTTGAGACCTTAGAAAAATGATCAAACCTCTTGACATATGGCTATGTACCTATCTATGGACCAAGGAGAAACCTAGCATATGCATGGTAGTGGTCTTGTAATAACATTGCATGATGAAGGATGACCAATCTATGCCCAATATCAAGTCATATCTATCGAACCCATCACAATCAAGTCTACTCTAGTATTGTACTCCAAGATAGACACCTCATGGGATCCATAAAGTTAGTCCACTAATAAAGAATATAGATGTAGATTCATTCATAGGCATAAGAAAAGACTTGCATAATGCATCAAATTGGGTAACATAATAGGTATACATACAAAAATAACTAAACTCCAAAGATAATAAAATTTATGCAGAGTGATAAAAAAACATCGATATTTCCTATAACGAAAACATCAGATGCCTTATTGTTTAACTTGCCAATAAAAGCAAACATATAACATCACCTTTGACCACTTAACCAACCCACTTGAGGAAGACCTTGAGTACCATGAGCATAACCTCTGCCACCCTATGCACCCTCTCTAGTTGATTAAATTAGAGCCCTAGGGGCTTAATTGTACATGTCTACAGTGACCAGTTGTTGGGAACTCCCTAGAAAAACCTATTATGTCACACTCAAAGCATGAACCACAAAATAAAACCCTCTAAGACAGCCCAATAGAACCTAACTAACTACCATGTCCTTAATAACCACAAGTCTTACCACGTAATATTTGAGATGAAGTCTGGCTTCGGTGGTAACTAGTATCCACTGATCTACCATTGCTAATCTCTAAAGCTTCGTGAGCTGGCTAGCTAAGTAGAGATTTCTTAAGATAACATCTTCCTAAAGTACTATTACCATAAGATTAATACCCTAACTTTGGTACCCTTTTTCACTTACCTCATAGACCTTATGATGTACAAACTCCATAGTGTGCGTGGTCTATTATCTATACAATTGAGCAGCACAACACTACCATCTTCTCTATAGCCACTTAAAGAGGAAAAGATAAATTGCTATAAATCTACACACTAGCTCCTCCTCTGTCGGCATGATCATAGTTGCATATTTAGAAAATGCATGTAATCATGCCTTTTATTTAGAAGTTAACGTTGATCATTATAGTAGATATATTAACTAAAACTTTAACTATTCGTTAAAATATGATATACATACTTTTATAAGAAGGGCTTAGTGAACTATGTCCATATCATCAGAGAAGATCTTGCTAGCCTACAACTAAGATAAGATCCATGCCACTACTTTGTGATTCATCCATCTACAAGGAAATGTTTTCAACACTATGGTACTCATTCAAATGAAGTTTATGCAAGATCTCATGGAAACTAATTAGAAACTCGTGGTGATCCTCACCCAAAACACCTAAGAAAGATGGTGTCTCCAATTTGATAAACCTCCCTAATTCTACTCCTTTGTATCCATAACTATCCTGGTTGACATAGGTTAGCAACTTTTTAAATTGACTAACCACTAGAGTGCGGGATGTAATAGTAGGTTGTAACCTTGTGGCCTTATCATGTTGTACCCCTACTTAGGCCAAAGTTTGTGCCTTATCTTGAAACTAGGGTCTGGTTAAAGTACTTAGCAAGGTCACTACCTAAGACATTCTATTCATGAAACTAAGGATCCTGGTTAACGTATCTTGTAGCACTAGTGTGGCCATGAATCTAGGTTGAGGATGACCTAATATCCATCTGTGTTAAGTATATGGCCTTGAAACATTTTGATAATTAACAAACAAACTGAAGGACCAAGTAGACCATTGGACTAATTTGTTGAAGTTGAACATGAGATACAACTAGTAAAGTTGTTGTCATTGGTGAAATGTCTATCAAAATTGTATTGAAGGACCAGTGATCCATGCGTTGTATCGACAACAGTATAAAGGGAGCTTGTCTAAGGAATCAACTTAAGTTTCAAGCATAATTTACATTGAATATCCTTATGTTGAAATGTTCTTATTAGCTCCTTATGCAAGAAGATATAACTACAATAGACGAGAGGCCTGATTGATGGCTTCTATAGTTCTCGAGTTTGATGGTTCTTGTGTTGTGTTGTAAAATGTATGATCATAACTAAAATATAAAGGTACGTGATTAGTGTTATTTATTATCATTTATGTATTGTAAACCTTGTAGACAGTGTGTAAGTCACAAGGTATGGATATGCTTTAGTCTAACTTCATAAAGGGTTCACAGTGTAGACTAAAGTAGGTTTTGTTGCTCATTGATTGTACTTAGGGTGCAGGTTATTTTGGTGGGAAAGTAGAGAAATAGTTGCCTCTATTGTTTTTCTTTACTTTTCCCATTTGTGGATTTGGTTTTATGCAATCCTGTTGAAGATAAATCGTGGTTGTTCATCCCTTGAGCAAGGAATTTTTCAACGTAAAATCGTTACACATCTATTTCTGCTATTTACATTCTTCTAGTTTTTGCTATAGTATTTAGAGGGACTAGGTTCCTTACTGGGCTAGAGCATATTAACATATCAAGTGGTTCAATATAGGGATCTCTATCAGTTTTACACCTTGAGATTTACTGTGAATATGGCTGCTCCATTTAACTTGGAAGAAGGACAATCATCCACAATGCCACCAAGATTCAATGGGAAGTTTTGTGGAGGATGGAAAAGTTATATGCACAACTTTCTAATAGTAGAGGATAGTGAACTATGAGAAATTGTTCTTGATAGACCATATATCCCTTTGACTAAAATGAAAGAGGGTCAAAAAACTAGTCAGGTTCCTAAAATGAGTAAATAATACAACAAGGGCTAACAGGAAGAAAATACAAAAAAATTACAAAGCAAAAAAATTGGTTGTGTGTGGACTAGGAGATGAGAAGTACAATCGAATCTCAATGCATGAATTTGCTAAAGAGATTTGGAAGTGCTTGAGGAATGCTCGTGAGGGAACTGAACAAGTAAACGAGTCCAAGGAGGATATGCTTACTTCTCAGTATAAGGACTTCATTATGCATGAAAGAGAAACCATACGTGAAATAGAGACTAGGTTCTCCGCTATGACCAATCAGCTGAAGTATTTTAGAGAACCTATTAGCCAAAGCAAAGAAGTGACAAAGATTAGAGTGTTTCCTAAGTTATGAGACAACAAAATCAATGCTATCACTAAATCAAAGGACTTGAAAACTTTGAAAATGGATGTTCTCATAGGCATACTTCGTATTGGTTAGTTGAATAAAAAACATGATATAACCCAGAGAGAAGGGAAGAAAGAAAAAACAGTAGCACTAAATATTGCTTAAAGTAATGAGGAGAATGATGATATGGCATATCTCACCAAGAGATTCAAGAAATTTGTCAGAAAAAGTCATGACATAGCAAAGAAGAGAAATGTGGGTTGATCTCAAGGAAATGTTGACTTGTGTCACGGTTGTGGCAAACCAGGACACTTCATCAGGGAGTATCCTCATAGAAAAGGTGATCACAAAGATGGTCAAAGGGTCATCAACTTTGGAAGAAAGGATCAGGTTTTAGATACGTTTAGAAGAAAGGTAGTCGCTGACAAAATTTTGATAAAAACTCTATAGGAAGGGGAAATTCCTCAGGTGGTTCTGATGATGAAAAATAACCAGAGGATTCATCCATGTTGATTGTAAAGAATGATGATGAAGTCTATGATAACCTATTTACTTTTATAGCTCAGCTAGATGATGAAGAAGAACAAGAGGAATAGGTAACCTTACTAGAATAATAAATAATTTTGATATTTATTCTACTAGAAAGTTTAAAAAGTTAACATGTGTCCTCATAGACTCAATCTATGAATTAAGCACTGAAAAGGATCAGTAAAACAATAGTGTAGATGTGTCACTTGATGAAAGCACTATCTTAACAACTCAAGTGTCTGATCTGGAAGTTCAAGTGGTAGCTCTTGAAATAGAAAAAGATGAACTATTGAAATTGATGGAATCTGATGGTCAGTCTGATGCTAAGTTAAAAAGAAAAATTAGTGAGAATGAGTTTTCCTTGGAGGAACAAGAGAAGGAGGCTGAACTAAAGTCAAATTTAGCCTTAAAATGAAATTTTGTGATGGAAATGGACCTGACAAAGGTTAAGGATGGCCTGAACAAATCTATGATGTAGACTGCATCTTCCAAACTACTGGTTGATATGTCCAGTAGCAAGGGCCCTAAAAAGAGAGGACTAGGTTATGTCAATAAAATTGACCCCCCCCCCCCGAATAATCTCGAAAACAAATTTAAGTATATTGCTTATAATCTATTGTGTTTGCATTGTGGGAGAAATGGTCATCTTAAAGCCAGTTGTGAAGTTCTTAAGAGAACTTTGAAGACACAATAGTTTATTTACTTAGAAAAGAAAAATGTGAAGGAAGGACCAGGTCCTAAGCCCAAAATAAGGAATAGACCTTTGTCCAACTGGACTAGGAAGTTTACAATTAGGCCTTTATCTCATTATTGGGAGCTTAGATTACAATGCGTTCCAAAGACTAACATATGATCACTCGTAGGAAAAGTCAGGAGGAAGTAGTAAGTGCTGGTATATAGATGGTGGATGCTCAAAGCATATGACTGGAAGGACAAAAAACTTTGTCACATTGAGTGAATTTAAAGGATGCAGTGTTTCTTTTGAAGATGGTCAGAAAGGATATATCATGGGCATAGTAAAGATTGACAAGTTTTTTGAGAAAGCTGTTAAAGTTGTTTACTATGCTAAAGGATTAAAGTACAGTCCTCTTACTATACCTGAAATCTATGACAAAGAAAATAACATTAAGTTCCTATCAGACAAGTGCACAGTTACAAAGTTATCTATTGATGAAATGGTGCTAACAACAATGAGGTGCAGAAATATGTATGTAGCAGATATTAGAAGAACAAAGGAAGATATTTTACATATCTAAAAGCTCAAGATGATTCATGTGAATTATGGCATGGTAGACTGGGTCATGTCAGTCCTTCTCTGCTAAACAAGTTTCTATCAAAGGACCTGGGGTTCATGGTCTACCAAAGATGAACTTCAATAATTTCAAAGTGTGTGTTGCATATGATCAAGGAAAGTAGACAAAAGGCTCATTCAAACCCAAAAATGAAGTAAGTACCACTCGACTTATTAAGCTTATTCATATTGATCTTTGTGGTCCTATGAAGCTTCAAATCACTGGTGGAAAAAGATACTCTATGTTAATAGTTAATGATTACTCAAGATATACTTGGTTAAGGTTCCTGAGATCAAGGGATGAAGCTGTTGAGTTGCTGATCAACCTCATTAAACAAGTTCAGAATCAGTTTGGAAGCAAGGTTGTTGGGATCTGGTTTGATCATGGTATTAAGTTTTAAAATCCAACACCAGATGGTTTTTATGAAGAGAATGCAATTCACCATAATTTTTTAGCTCCTAGAACTCCTCAAAAAATTGGAGTTATATAGAGGAAAAATAGAACTTTGGTGGAAATTGGAAGGACCATATTGATTAACTCTTGATTGGCAAAGAACATCTAGGCTGAAGCTATCAATACTGCCTGTTATGTTACAAATAGGTGTCTGATAAGAAGGAAACCTAACACTAGTCACTTGAGGGCCTTTTGTTGTAAATGCATCATACTTAAGAATGGGATGGAGGAAGTTGAAAATTTTGACTCTAAAAGTTGTGAGGGTGTTTTTGTTGGTCACTCTACAAATAGTGAGGCTTATGGAGTATTCAACAAAAGAACCCTCTGTATTGAAGAAAGTGTCCATCTCATCTTTGATGAGTCCAGGAAATGAAGAGTATTAGTGATATAGAAGACTCTAACTTGGATGAGCTACTCCAATTTCCAAAGGACAGTTTGATAAATGATACTTCAATATAATAATATTGTAGAAACTGAGGACAACGTGATGAAAATGGAGAATCTGTAAAATGACCAGGCACTTCAACAAGGGACTCAGAGGTAGATGTTGTTGATAATGATTATGTGCCAAACACTACTCATCTAGAAGAAGAAGACAACCCTAATGCCTCAAACAGTCAGGGTCAGTCTGCACCAAGCTCCTCCAGATGGAAACATCAATCATCTTATCCTATGGACAATCTAGTCTCCCCTTTGGACTCTCAGATTCTGGCCAGATCTAGGACTATAAATCTAATGTAATGTGGTGTCTTTCTGTCTTCAATGGAACTCAAAAATGTCAAAGAAGATCTCTAGGATGTAGATTGGGTAAATTCTATTTAGGAAGAACTACTTTAGTTTAAGAGAAGAAAGGTAGGGCATCTGGTTCGTATGCTTTCAGACTGAACTATCAGAGGGACCAAATTACTGTGCAGGAACAAACTAGATGAAATGGCATCATCATAATAAACAAGTCTAGATTGACGGTACAAGGTTTCAATCTAGAAGAAGGAATACATTATGATGAGACATTTGCTCTAGTAGCTAGAATAGAAGCAATCAGAATTCTAATTGCCTTTGCCACCTATATGGAGTTCAAACTATTACATATGGATGTAAAGGCTGCCCTCTTAAATGAGTACCTTAAAGAAGAGGTCTATATGAAGTAACCACCTATTTTTGAAAATGTGGAATTTGCAAATCATGTCATAAAACTGGATAAGGCATTGTATCCAAGGGACTGATATGAGAAGTTGTCTAGATTTGTACTCAATCATGGGTGTAAGAGAGGAAAAATCAACAACACTTTGTTTCTAACGACCAAGGGAAAGAATTTGCTAATTGTACAAGTGTACGTTAATGATATCATCTTTGGAGCTACTACAAATTCTCTCTGTCAAGAATTTGGGCACATGATGCGAAGCGAGTTTGAGATGAGCATAATGGGGGAGATTAGCTTCTTTTTTTGATTGTAGACTAATCAGACCATTGGTGGTACTTTTATCAGTCAAGTAAAATATACCATAGACCTACTAAAGAAGTATCAGCTGATAGATGCTACCAATTGACACTCCAATGGGGACAGGTGCTAAACTGGATGCTAATGAAGCTGGTAACTTGTTGAATGTAACTATGTATAGGTGAATCATTGGGTCACTGCTATACTTGACTACCAATAGACTTGACATAGTTTTCAGTGTTGGAATGTGTGCTAGATTCGAATCCTGTTCAAAAGAACCATATTTGAAGGTTGTTAAAAGGATTATCAGATATCTCAAGAGAACTAAATGCTTAGGACTTTACTATCCTACTGCTGACTATTTTGATCTTGTAGGATATGCACTTGCTGATTTTATAGGGTACCTGGCTGATAGAAAGAGCACCTCTTATATGGTTCATTTCCTCGGGTCTTCACTAATCTCTTGGGGGACCAAGAAGTAGGATTCAGTGGCACTATACACAACAGAGGCTGAATATGTAGCTATTATTGCTTGTTGCTCAAAATTACTGTGGATCAAGTAGCAACTGGAAGATCTTGGAGTTTTAATAGACATAATTCCCCTCATGTGTGATAATACAGGTGCTTTCAACATGGCTAAGAATCCAGTTCATCATAAACAAACAAAGTACATTTTGGTGTTAGACAGCACTTTCTTAGGGACCAGGTGGAGACACAGAATATATGTATGAATTTTGGCACTGCAGAGGACTAGATTGTTGTTATCTTTACAGGGACCTGTTTGAGAGAAACAGGTCGAAGCTAGGACTGATCAAGTAGAAGTATCAAGGGTCTAAATGATTGTGATTGTTTCTCCTACATTCTTGGGTAGAAATGTCTAAACAGGTATCTGAGAATTTATTCACAATAAGTTAAATGCGTTCATGTACTTTGTAGGTTGGCAGAAATTGGCATTTTCATAGGGCCTGAAGATAGAAATAGATGAGTTTTACTTGGGGACCTAACTCACTACAAGGTTGGTATTATGTTCATAGTCTCTTACTTTATTAATATGAATTCACAGGACCTGTCATGTTGGTTCAACTTTTTAGAATAAATGTCATTTCATCCTAATATTTGAAAGATCGCAACTAGTCGGGGACTGAACGCATTTTTTCCCTCCCTTTTAAAAATGATCTGTATCTATCATTTGGCTCACATTTTTTCAAGGTCATCTTAGTCTTGTACTCTCTCTCTCGTTTCTTCTTTTCTTCCTTATGATAAAATACATTCTTCTCCATGTTTGGAAGCCAAAAACACTCGCCTTCACTATTGGGTGTTGAACATGACTCTATTCCCTCATCTTACATCAACACACCACCTTCAACCTCTATTCATGTCCCTGCAAAGACTGAAGAGTTGCATCCCCTGACCCAATTCCTGTCACCACCCTCATCGACTGTCTAACTCCCTCCAACCTCTAAACAAATGGAGATTGAATCCTCTAGTGTCATACTTTACAATCATCTTGTAGAACCTTCTCATACTACTGTGTAAGAATAGAGAAACTCTTCTCCATTAGGACCTACATCAGTCTCCCTTTCTGAGAAACATTTGACAAAGATCTTACAGAGGATAAGGGGACAGAATCTAAATACTAGCTGAGGGACCAGAATGGGTTGCAAGGAATTTGCCATGTCTAAAGAATCCAGACAAAGATATCATGGATGAAATGACTTCCCCTTATATCACATTAGCACTAGGTACACCTATGTTTGATCATACACCAGTGAGTGATATCAGACTAGTAAATATAGTTAGTAAAGAAGAAGAGGATACAGATGATAAGGATGACAGTGTACCATTATCATCGAGAATGAAGAAGCTTGTTGCCCATCCTGTCTTGTTCATGAGAAGGACTAGGTCAGGAAGGAAAAAGGTAAGGAGAAGGTGAGTGAAGAAATTACTATAGTTGCTAGACGTTACACAGCCAGAGGCACTGAAAAGAAGCTTTTGAGTGATGAAATGTTGGATAGCAAGAGAAAACATGTGTTGAAGAAGAGACGGAGGAACACTATAGTAATGTAGGAAGGCATACCTAAGGAACCGGTCGTCAGTATGGAAGATGAAAAAGAAGTGAGTTGGATAGAGTCAGAGGAGGACTCAGTTACTCTCAGAACCCTATCTGAGGTAACCAAGTCATCTTCTTAGGAACTTAAAGCCGCTGAGGACCCTAAGACTCTATATAAAGATATTGGGAAAAGCAAAAGGGGTGAGCCTGCTCACACTAGGGCACCAGGTTCACAAGTAAAAAGAAGGAAAATTGAGAAAGATCTAACCAGGGACCAAAGGATCAGTTTGCTTGAAAAACAGAAAGTTTTACAAGGAAGACTATTTGAGCCTATGTCTACAGGAAGCCCACACATGCATGAGTTAGTGGATGCTGTGGAATTTTAAGGTTGGGGCCACTTGTTTGAATGACCAGTTCCGTTCCTTCATGAGTGGGAAGTGAGGGAATTTTACCACAATCTTAAATCTATTATTATAGGATAAGGACTGCTTAATCATTCTTATGATACCCCTGCTAAGCTCCACAGTATAGTACTTAAACATATAGTTGAGTAAGAATCCATAGGCCAGACCATATTTACATTCAGTCATGCTGAGCACTTTAGTCATATGCTCCATCGTTAGTGCTGACAGATTAATTTCCACCATACTGCTCAACTTCTCTATTCGATACAGGTTTGTCATGGTGACTATAGTCCTTTACTTTGTTCTTGGAAGTAGGACTTTGTTGACAAACTCAAAGTACAACTAGCAATATCCTTTGAGAAGTTTCTTGGAGACTATTGAGGGATTCAGGTTCTTCAGTTTCGAGTCTCCTCTAAGAAATTCATTGTGGGGGTTTCATCAACCGCTATCCTGATCCCCTCCTTCTTCACCTTCAAAAGCTCACTGAAACTATCCTCATCTACCCTGAAAGAAATGTCCCTAACATTGGAACACCCTCCATCTTCCACAGATTGAGTCTAATAGTCAAGTGCCTCCATATATTCATACTTCGTCGACCTATATGCATCTACCATTGGAGTATACTCAGCCCCCCCTAAATAAATTATGATGATGGCTTCACCATGGTATGCTACACTATATGGGTATACACATTTACCTCCAGAGCCTCAGCGACCGTCATCTAGTATCTCGCGCACAATTGTTCACATCCCTATAGACTCACATCCTTCATCAACATCTACTTCACAACTTAGTATGTCAAGCCTTTGCCTTCAAGGAAATAGTTTTGAGCTCAAAACTGATACCATAGGCTAGTCAGTGACAAATGGTCAAGTTCCTACACAAGTTGATATGAGAGATTTGCATAACAGACTTGTCATTGAGCCTAATGGCTACAGATAAGAGATTTACTTTTTATCATTATGGCTATTGTACACTTCCATTATCAATGTATATATATGTATATATACATAAATGTACACACACATACACTTTGTAATCATCTCATAATTGTCTTAGTTGTAACCATAAGTGTTTTAATTTTGTATTATAGTTTTAATCCAGATGCTGCATGAGGATCATTTCTGAGGTTATAAAATATCTCTATAGAGATGCATATCCTACTTGGGGCAAGATGCTAGCCAATCTCAATAGACAATTTATTTTGGCATTTAGGGTATATTAAAATTTATTGCTTTAACTCTACTTAAATACTTATCTTCGACAATAGTTATTAAGAAATACTATCTTGTCATTGCAGAAAAAGTGTGTTTGGTGTCAAAAACATGAGACCCAAATTTGTACAAATTTTCATAATAAAGTAGGACATTCAACCTCTAGTTTATCCTAGAAAGCTTGAAAAAGGAATAAAAAGCCTCGACGGATTCTATTCGAGGATTGGGAAGAACTACTTAACCATTGGGAGAGCAATCGAAGGTTCAAATAGATGAGTAAGATCGATAAGAATGCTAGAGAATCTACTAAGTGTGGCTCTACACACAAGCGGGACTCGAAGTCAAGGAACTGCACTACTAAAGAAACTACTAAAGGAGACTTGAAAAAGAGACCTCATGAGGTCTCTTTTACACAAAAAGAGACCTCAACGTTAGGTTACTAAAATGTAGGTGGCTTTTTTGTATAGACATCACAAGGTCTCCAAATAGTGACCGCACGGGGTCCCAAATGTTTTTTTAAGTTTTCAAAAAAGAGACCTCATGTGGTCCCTATTTTAATATTTAATTTTGTTTTATATTTTTATAAAGGAGACCTCATGAGTTCACAATCTTATAATTTATTTTTATTTTATATTTATAAAAAGAGACATCATGCGGTCTCGATACTTTATTAAATTTATTTGAATTCATACAAAACAGAGACCTCTTGAGGTCTTTTTTTAACAATACATAGACAAAATAGTGATCTCATGAGGTCTCTTTTTAACAATATACAGACAAAAGAGTGATCTTAAGAGGTCTCTCTTTTATAATATACAAAAGAAAAAGTGACCTCGTGTGGTCTCTGAAAAAGTGACCTCATGCGGTCTCTGAAAAAGTGACCTCATGAGGTCTCTTTTCTAGAAAAAAAAATGTAGCAAAGTGACCTCATGAGGTATCTTTTTTGAATAAAAATTGGTAGCTTATAGCTGCTTTTGTAACTTTCCACCCATCGTTTAATTCAATATATATTTCTAAAGCCAAATCAATCTCAAAGAGTAACCAATAATACAACAAAATACATTTACTAAATGTTCTCTTATCAACTCAATCTGAAAATCAACTTAAAAGTGATTCACAAGTGAACCAAAAAAACCTAAAAGTCATAAATCACATAATTGGATTTCAAAGATATCATATATAAGAAACCATATAACAAGTCTCATGAAATAACTATGAAGATAGAAATTTAGACTCGTACAAGTTTAAACTTCACTAATAAAGTTGTGGTATGTTTGTCACATGATCTTCATTATCTTCATCCCTACTAGACTCATCTATCAAATTTATTTGTTGACCATATATTGGAGGTTGAGTAGATTAAGGCTGACTATTAGACCCCGCAAGTTAGAATCCGTAAGTCCTTAATTGGTTAGATTTGGTAAAGTTTTGGACCAAATGTTAATTTTGTTCTAAGTTTAATCCTTAAGAATTAAATTGTTGTGGGGTCAT
>JAOTQJ010048798.1:0-14626 GCA_025642045.1 Solanum sejunctum
GTTCTTCTCAGAAAATTATACAATTTAGCCTTTTGAATCACTCAAATCGGATAAAAAATGAGAGAGAAATGAAGGTTGAAAGGTTTAGGGAAGAACTGCCAAGTTTCTGTAATTTTCTGCAATTGTGCAGATTTGAAGGGTGTTACTACCACGTGGTAGGCGCCTACTGGTCGACGTCGCAGCGCACAGCATTTTCCAGCCACTTATAACATTTAAATTCAATGCTCCGACTTCATCTAAAGTTGGAAAAATACAATCCATATATGAAATTTGATTGGAAATGACATTCCAGACTCATTGGTGAGGTCAAAATTCTCATACGAGGTCATTTGTTTCCAATGTGGGTCCCATTTCCAATACCAAAAATTATCAAGGGGGGTCAAACCACACTCGAACTTCCCAAGAACTGAACGAAAGGTCCTCCTAACCCAAACTCTACGTTCCGGATACAATGAAATTGTCAGAATTTGCAATTGAGGCCTCCTTGACCCGAAAACCTGAAAAAATTCATTTAAACTAATTTCGAACTTAAAAATGCAAAATATTCTCGGAAGCTCTAAAAATTGCAGAGAAATCATTTCTAGCGTTAGCTGACCATCTAAAACTATAGAAATTTTCAGAATTCCGATTCGAGCTTCCGGACCCCACTTGTTGACCAAAGTCAAACTTTGGCTCTGGTAACAACTAAAAATGCAACTTATGAATTAAAATCTTCATTTTAACTCCAAATTAAATTCTGCAAGTTTCCCCCAAACCATACTCACATTTGGATCGAACTCTACCAAATTGAACCAGCTAAGGACTTATGGGTTCTAACATCAAACATGGGCCCTTTTAACTTCTTCCACACCTTGGATACGCATCATTAGGAACCACAACACCAACACCTTAGGCCCTTGGAAAGTCACTCACAACCCTCCTTTGAAATGCATGAGAAGAGCCTTGGCATTTATGAAATCGGCCACCCTTTTGGAACTTACGCTTAAAATGGGCCCTCTTGGCCTCATGACCCCTTCTCTTCCTCAGTTTCTCCTCTTCCATTTGTTCGGCATAGGTCATCAAATGGCACAAGCCCATATTCCCAATCAACATAGTGGACTGGTGTTCTTTGTTCTTCACTCACTAAGTTGGACACCCCCATCATGGACTTGTCCATTCTCGACCTTGGGTCGGCAACCAAGTAAGGAGCAAACTCTGAAGGTTGGTTGAACTTGAGGGTATATTCCCTCATACTCATTGACCCTTGTCTTAAATTCATAAATTCCACCAATTTAGCTTCCTTAAGCTCAAGAAGGAAGAACCTATTAATGAAAGCCACTTTAAACTCTTCCCAAAGCACCGTATAGTTGACTCCCTTCTCTTATTTCCATTAGTTGTATCATATTTGTGTTACCCCTTTGAGTTGGTAGGTTGCCAACTCCATGTTTTCTTCTGGTGTCACACCCATGATAGCTAATATCTTGTAGACCTTATCAATGAACTCTTGAGGGTCCTCATCTTCCTTTGACCCATAAAATTCTGAGGGATCCATTCTAATGAAGTCTCTCACTCGAGAGGCCAGTGTAGGAGCATAAGGGCTTGGGCCCGTTGAGTGGCTTGATTATCCACCACTTGTGCAAGAAATGTGAGAGCATCCCTAATATCTCTATTGGCCAGTTGCTCCTCGAGTGTGTGGGCTTGTTTCCCTCTCATGTTAGACATGATCTAGCATAGCAAAGAATAAGCGTTAGGGAAGGAAAGCTTACTTCAACTCTATAGCACTACTTAGAATATGAAGAATAGAACTAATTCCTAAAATGTCTCATAGCCTCCTACACATGGTTGTGGTGCACAACACAACCATGAATAAAACTTTATTTGATCTAGTGTGTTAGACTCCAAGGATCTAACAACCTAGGGCCTAGTCATGACACGATGCATGGGGAACCCGAAGGGACCCCAAACAAGCCTGTTAGCATATCAATACACGTCCTTGGTCGTGAAAGTAATAAAATATAACAAGAAGTAGTATATCGAGATAAATAGGACTGAGGAACAACTTCATAACATCAATATCAAGAGTTAAAAGGAGTCAAAGATCATAACATAGATACATAACATGTCCAACAACGCCTCTACTATATAAGATAAAAGCAGGGGCTAAGAGAAAGAAACCAGGCTCACCTTCATAATCAAAATACATAAGTCAATAGAAAAAGTCTAAATACATTACGAGAGATCATAAGTAACGTCCCAAGAATATAGGACTCACTAACAAGCTTGAGCAAAGTCGTACTAGCCACGCGGAGGAGGATGGTCAAGTGGGACTCTAGTTCCTACATGGTGACATCATGTAGGCATAGAGTATGCGTTAGTACGTTTGAATATACCAAGTATGTAGGATGCAATGCAACAATAGATAGGCATCATAATCAAAATATTTAATTAGACAATAGATGAGCATATGACAATATGACATGAATGGAAGATGTTTGAGCTAAATCATACTTTCATAGAACATAACATATGTGGAGGGAGTGACCATTTCTTAGTGCACTCCAAGGCCTATCACCTACTTAGATAGGCACATTAAGTACGAACCCCTTTATGAGGTTGTTGAGATACAAACCCCCTAATGGGTTGATGGGTACAAACCCCAATATGATTGATGGAGTATAAACCCCCCAACAAGGTTGATGGGTACAAACCCCCACATGGTTGATGGATAGTCGTACCCTACCACCCATGGTAACCAAAGTACAAACCACTCGATAGGTTATCAAGGTACGAACCCATTGACACGGTTACTTGACCCACAACCCCAGAGTAGGGCATGGTCACAAGTCAACACTATATAGAAGAATATCATTTATATGATCATCACTCTCATCGTCATCTAGTCATCATATACATACATACATTTCATCATCATCTCATCATCATTTCATCATCATATTGCCATCATATATATATATTCCATCATCATCCTATCATTAATATAGCCATCATATGCAGACATATATTTCATCATCATTTTATCATCGTTCTGTCATTATTTCATAATCATATAATTGTTCAACATATAATACAAGCATTAGGCCCTTAACTCCTCAATAAATTCTAACCGGACATTTATTTAAACACTTAGAAGGTGTGTAGTGCCAGTGTAAAACCATACAATTCAAGAGTGAAATCATACTAAATAATTCTATATAAGACCTTCTATAGATATTTGGTAACATCCTCAAGCAATATACGTCATCACCCCTCATCAAATCTTATAATATATCTTAGATTCATAGCCCAAAACATGGTAAACCAATCACAATTTCATAAATCCCAACATAGTGTGTAATGATTTTCATAGTATGTAAGACCAATGAGTAAATCAACTTTAAATCATGCAATTTTGAGGAAAAGGAAGATTGGGCATCATGGGTGAAAGGAACCCATGAAAGAAACCACCTACTTTAGCTTTGGAGATGAACTTGATGAAGATTAAAGATGGAGACTTGAAGCTTGATTGCAATCCTTATGATCCGAAAAAGGTTTTGAGTCTTAAGTTTAGGAGTAAAATATTTGGCTAAGTATTTGAATAAGTATTGGGGAATGTTTAGAATGATATGAGGGTGAAAAATGGCTAAGTATAGGTATTTTCACACTTGGAAACACTTAGGACCAAGACTTAAAAATCTTGGACCGAAGTCAAAACTTGATAAAAAATAACACAAGTGCACGCCCTTGGTGTGTCGCGCCAGGGGCGCGAAAAGCTCTTTGAAATTTGCATTTTGAAAATTTCAAATTTTGGTATGGTTCCTCTAAAATCGGGATTAGACCCATTTGCCACTCAATTTGACCCCCTGAAAAAGAATATGAAGTCAGATTTTAGATATCACACACAAATTTTTAGATATATGGAAATTATGATCCCGGGCACTTTTGAGGCATACTTTTGGGCACTTTTTGGGGTCATTTCAAGTTAGACCCATTTCCCGCTTAAGTTGACTCCTTTAATAAGAATATGAAGTTAAATTTTTGATATCACGCATAGATTTTTAGATATATGGAAATTATAATTTTAGGCATTTTCGAGGTTTATTTTTTGGTACTTTTTGGGGTCGTTTCATAGACACCTCTTCCAGTATGTGTTGAGGATGTACTAATGTGGTCTCCAACTTAACATCAACTTGTTGTTGAGCAAGTGCAAGATCATTTTGGTATGCCATATCTTCTACATTCTCAATTTCAATTTTTTCTACTAGCTTTGTCTTAATGACAACCCACCAATCTGTCTTATCTCTACGCAATGGATATGAAGCGTAGTAGACATGCTTAGGATTTTGGGCAATGATAAAAGGATCATATTTTCCATATGTTTAGGTATGCTTAACTTCAATTACATTATGTTGCTGGTCCATCCTTGTGCCTCAATATGATGGGTCAAACCACTTATACCGAAATAATACTATTTTTAGGCCAATCTGAATATTAAAGTTCAATAATCTCCGAAATGACACCATAATATTTAATAGTTTAGCCATTACCATTGACATCACAATGAAAACACTAATATTATTGGTTTTCTTATATGCAGGAACTTCCTCAGTTTGAAACTTAAAACCATTAACATAGTATTTATTCATTGTCTGAATTTGAGATTCAGGTCTGAGTGCGATTTTTTTCACTAATGGTAAATGCTGATCAGTTGAGTATTCATGATAAACCTACAAATTGTATCCCAAATAATACAATTTAGTCTTAAATAAATATATCATTCATACTAATTCAATATGATTAGGCTTTCAAACTTACGTAGTCTTTTAACCATTTGGCAAACCTCATGTATAAGGCTTCACTGCCCTAGGTGTTTACGAATAATGTAATATTGATACGTACATTTTTGTTAGTTAGTAAGTACTAATTATTATGTAACTTGACAATATAATTTATTTAATACTTACTCAAGATATGACTAAATTTCTGGACAATTAATTAGAATATGGTCCATAGCTGATTGTCTTTCCCTGGTCGTGAGGCCTCTTTTTCCAAGCCTTTTAGATCCTCCTCAGCCACTTTGATTAAAAATTGAAATTGGGGGAAACATTGGATCACTCTCACCTTCATCATTTCGATTTGGCCTATTTTGCTTGCATGGTACTTCATTCCCAAAGTAATAAGAATAAAAGTTATTGGTTTCTCTTCCAATATGAGCTTGAACAATTGATCCTTTGATCTGTCCCCTTTGTTTAATTGTCTTTTTGCAACTTCAAATTTTTCTGTACATGCCAATTCAAATATGTTAGCTATGAAGTTTATTATTTATATATTTATTATATTAATTAGTCATAAAAAATATTACCTTTTAAATGGATACATCTACCTTGTTTGAACAGGACCTCCAAGGTGGGCTTCTTGTACGAGATGAATCGAAAGATGCTCCATCACATCAAAGAAGCCAGGCGGAAAAATCTTCTCTAGCTCTGTAGTAATAACAAGAATGTTTTCCTCCATCTTGTCTAAACTACTTTCAAATGGTGTTCCAGAACATAAATCTCTAAAGAAAAGACTTATCTCTGCGACTGACTTTCATATCCTCTCAGGAAGGTGGCTAAAAGAGATAGAAAGCAAAGTTTTCATGAATACATGACAATCATGACTTTTAATACCTATCAACTTCTCTTCATTCAAGTTTATCCGCTTGCCCAAATTTGAAGCATATCTCTCTGGAATCCTCAAATCTTTAACCCACTCACATATTTCATGTTTCTCATCCAAGCTGAATGAAAATTTGGCTTTAGGCTTAACAATTTTGTCATTTGGTAGTTCCTACAGCCACAATTCTTTCCTCCTATAATATTCCTATAAGTCCATTCTAGCTCTTGGGTTGTCTTTTATCTTGCCTTTAATATCCATCACTGTGTTGAATAGGTTATCGAAATAATTTTTCTCAATATACATCATATCAAGATTATGTCTTAAGAAATTATCCTTCCAATATGGCAACTCCCAGAATGTTCTTTGTTTGGTCCAATTATGTTCAATACCGTATCCAAGAAGTCTAGTAGGTAGAGTATCTTTAACTTTAGGCAATTAAGAAACTCTCTCCCAAATTTGATGCCCTGTCAGTGATGGGGGTGGAGGATCCATTTCAACCTTGTTTTTTCTGAATGCATTCTTCATCTTTCTAAAGTCGTGGTCCATTGGTAAGAATTGACGATGACAATTAAACCATGATTTTTTTCTGCCATGCTTTAGAGTGAAAGCCTTACTATGTTCTATACAATGAGGACAAGCAATCTTTCCAGTAGTCATCCAACCAGATAACATACCATATGCAGAAAAATCATTAACAATCCACATTAAACAAGCACACATACTAAAATTCTGTTTAGTTGATATGTCATAAGTCAGTACACCTTCAAACCATAACTGTTTAAGCTTATCTATCAATGGTTGTAGAAAGATGTCAATATTCCTTTTTGGGTTACAAGGACCTAGAATAACACAACTTTAAAATATGAATGGACTTGTCATGAGAATTTCAGGAGGAAGATTATATGGAGTGAGAATTACGGTCCAAAAAGAATAAGGCGTGCAAGAATTTGAAAATAGTGTAAAATTATCTACACATAGGCCCAATCTGACTTTTTTAGGATCTCTAGCAAAGTCAGGATATATTATATCAAAATACTTCCATGCTTCTAGTCAAGATAGATGATACAACACACCCGACGACCATCTATATTGACGGTGCCATGTCATATATGGGGCAGACCTCATCGATGCATACAACCTCTTTAGTCTAGGAATGATAGGTAAATAATGCATCGCCTTAATTGGAACCACCATTTCGGCTGGAGTCCTCTTATAATGAGCAAGATCGCAAAACGTACAATTTTCCAAGTCACTATCATTGTTGCAGTACAACATGCAGCCATTCACACAAGAATGAATTTTACCATGTGACAATCCTAACTTGAAAACTAGTTTCTTTGCCTGATAGAACATCCTGGGTATGTTGTAGTCAGGATTAATAAACTCAAACAAAAGATTGACCATTGAGTCCATATCCCCATTAGCAACATTCTAATTCGATTTAATGTTCATTATTTTAACAACAACATACAAAGGAGAATGCCGACTCCCCTCACATAATGGTTGACTAGCCACTTCTGATTCTTCATAGAAGCATCTTACTTCTTCATTAGGAGCTTCATTAAAAAATTGTTCAGCCTCCATCCCCTCTTGAACTCCAAAAGCATCACTAATCATTAGATGAACTTTATCATGCCCAGACGTATCATGTTGAAAATTATCATGTTCAAATTTAATTTGACGTTATGCTACAATCATATTATATTCATCCATGGGCATCGAATTGTAAAATACACCATCCACTCCATCTACTTCTCCATGATCCACCCATATAAAATATCTAGTCTTAAACCCATTACGATACAAATACACCATAACTTTATCTGGACGAAAAAATTTCAGAGACTTACATGAACTGCAAGGAAACCTAATCATTTGATTTCTCTTAAAAAGATCAAGTGTCATTGCATGATCAATGAAACTTCTAACACCATAAAAAAATGTAGACTTCAACCCACCATCATTTTCATAATACATGTCATACATCCACATATGGTGATCCATCTACAAAATATTCACAATCTTAATTAATTGGTTCAAGTATATATGTTGTTCTTAAGTATCATAATTAAAGTTCAAGTGCTAAATTTTACTTTATAATCCTAGAACTAAAGTTACAAGTATAATTAGGTTCAAGTATTGAAAAGATAAGCATATTTACAAATTTGAATTAATTTGTGAGATCTGAATTTAAAAATTCTAAAGTTCCACCTAATTCTAACAACTTAAATAAATCAAAGCAAAAGTGCAAATTAATTTCAACATTTAAATCAAATCAGAGCTAAAGTGTGAATTAATTCTAACAACAATCACAATATCACAAATTAAATAAAAAGGATAAGTGTCAACACTAGATGTAAACATATCGATTTTATAAGAAAATCAATTTTCTCATCAATAGGATCAACTAGTGTTGTTACTTATACCAAATAAACTCATTATGACAATCCAAAAATAAGATAAGTGTCACAACTTTATTTTATATTCAACTTTAAAGTTCACAATTTTAATCTAAGTTCAAGTTAAACATTAGTAAAGCCATAATCTTAACAAATCCTAAATTAGAGTTCAAATTTTACATTATATACAAGTTCAAAGTTCACAAATAAGAAAAAAGGATTTGTAGTCCTCTGTCGTACCACTCGGCCATGTCGCCAAAATGCTACAAATACAAAATAGATGAAAACTTTCCTGGATTACTGAATTACTTTTTTTATTGTACTTGCACCTTGAGTTCTGTTTTCCTTAATTTTCCTAAAAGTCAAAGAAATCCTAATCCTTCTTCCCTTTTGGTTGGGTTTGATTCATCCTTTCAATTTGGATTGAGTCTATCTCGAAATTCATAATGTTCAAAACTTTCTCTTACCTTTCTATTGAAAAATCAAATGTCAATTTTCAGTCGCAAAATACAAAATTCAACTTTATGAAAATAAGTTTAAGTTCAAAATTAAATGTAAGTTAAAATTTAAAAAATCATAAGGTTAAATTTTTATATTATATTCAAATTTAAACTTCACAACTTAAAATTCAAGTTTCAAGTATAATCTAAATTCAAATTTAACACTACTAAAGCCATAAACTTAACAAGTCCTAAATTAAAGTTCAAGTTCTACATTATATATAAGTTTAAAGTTCACAAATATAGTTTAAAGTTTAAGTCCAAAATTAAATCTAAGTTAAACTTTAAAAAAATAATCCTAAGGTTCAATTTTTATATTATTTTCAAATTTAAACTTCACAATTTAAAATTCAAGTTCCAAGTTTACTCTAAGTTCAAGTTTAACACTACTAAAGCCATAAACTTCATAAATCCTAAATTAAAGTTCAAGTTCTACATTATATACAAGTTCAAAATTCACAAATAAAGTTCAAAGTTTAATTTCAAAATTAAATCTAAGTTAAACTTTTAAAAAAATTTCCAAGGTTCAATTTTTATATTATTATTCAAATTTAAACTTCACAACTTAAAATTCAAGTTCCAAGTTTAATATAAGTTCAAGTTTAACGTTACTAAAGTCATAATCTTAATAAATCCTAAATTAAAGTTCAAATTCTACATTATATACAAGTTCAAAATTCACAAATAAAGGACAAAGTTTAAGCTCAAAATAAATCTAACTTCAACTTTATAACAGAATCCTAAAGTTCAATTTTTATATTATATTTAACATGAAAGTTCACAATTTAAAATATAAGTTCCAACTTTAATCTAAGTTCAAGTTAAACACTGCTAAAGTCATAATCTTAACAAATCCAAAACTAAAGTTGAAGTTCTACATTATATGCAACTTCAAACTTCACAAGTAAATTTCAAAGTTTAAGTTCAAAATTAAATCTAAGTTAAACTTTAAAAAAAATATCCTAAGGTTCAACTTTTACATTGAATTCAACTTTAAAGTTCACAACTTAAAATTCAAGTTCAAACTTTAATCTAAGTTCAAGCTAAACACTACTAACTTCAACAATAATTAAATTCAGCTAATTCAACAATAATTCTACTTAAATACAACAATTTATTCAAACTTCAACAAAAAATCTTACTTCATTCTAACTTCAATTCCATTCCAACATTATTATTAACTTCAACAGCAATTCAATTCCAACAAAAAAATAACTAATTTACAAGCTCGTTCAAAACCTCCCAAATTAAAGCTAGCTAAAACCCTAAAATTATTAATTACTAACTAATTCACAAAACCTATACAATCTAACGATGCTAATACCATTGTAACTTCACAACAATACTATTCCAACACAAAATAACTCAATTCATAAACTAATTTCCAAAAGTTAAATTTAAAGTTTACCCACAAAAATAAAAATAATAATTTCATTTACTTGTTCACAATACAATATACAAAATAATATTTTTAGTATCCTAATTTTAACAATAAAAGTGAAATGGGCAAACTAACAAATTATAAAATTAAAAATACATGAAATAACTAAATAATACTAAAAATAAAGCAAAAAAAGAGGAAAAATTAGTTACCTTACTTCTGGGGAGGAGGAAACAACGAAGAGACAGCGACACCGGTGGTGGATGGTGGTCGTGGACGGAGGGGGCAGTGGCGGGTCTGCTAGAGTTTTTGATTTAGAGAGAAATGAATATTTGAAAGGGGGAAACACGACTTCCAGGTCAGGCTTTTTTTTACATATGCGGTTAGGGGCGACGGACGGTGTCGTTAAGTCCGTTGTCCTTCGTTAAACTTGTTTGACCATAGACTAAAAAAGCGACGTACAGGGGGATGCCGTCCGTAAATTTTATTTTATTAAATTATTTATGTAATACATTAAAAATAGCAGCAGACACCGTCGCATTATTATATATATATGCAACAGACAGAATGTAACACCCCAATTTTTTTTAGCTGAGACTGCAGCATCCTTCATATGATATAGGATTTTAGTTAATGATTCTTAATTGAGTATAAGTGTTAAAGTCAATAGAATGGAGATGATCTAAGGTCACATGAACCCTCTACTACGAAGTTAAGCTAAAAACCTTCTTAGCGTTTGAGTTCTAATGTATGATTTTATAAAAAATTAGATGGACCAACGACTTTTAGGTTGTATATACATGGTAGAATCAATTATTAAGTATTTAAAGTATATTATATGTTATTTAGAGTTATAAGGGGTCTTTTACATCAAGTTCAGTCCAAAGAAGTTTTACCGACTAAGTTTTCCTATGAGTTGATACAAGAGTCAATTTCAAATGACTGTATCTCCTAAAGTATAATAAATTAGATGACTTGTAATATATAAAATCAAAGATAATTGAATTAGCTTTCCAATTCATCTAATTTCGCCTTAATTAGATTTCCAATTAGAAAGTTATGACCATTTTAGTGAAGGAGTGCAGAGCTTTCTGAAGGTCTGCGCTCGAAGCACGTCGCGGACTTGACGCGGACCCTTACTGGATAAGCTATGACGCTTCTTTTATTTTTATTTTGAGGATACTTTTATACTAAAACTTTTGGAGGTCTATTTAAGGTCCTAAAATGCATAAAATGTCAGCTTTCTTAATTAAAAACCCTCTCTTTCATAAACATAAACGCTCAAGAATCATCAAGAAAATCATCAAGTTAGGATTAGCTTTCAAGATTCCTCCATCAAGGTAAATTATTATTCATAAATTTCAAGCCACCCAACCTAAATATCTTTATCTATTCATGAATCTCTAATAAGATTTTAAATCATAACCTAGGGTTTTAAGAAGAGGAATTCAAGAATCCCAAGAAAGGATTTCTTGATTCTTCTTTTTCAAGAATTAGGGTTCTTCATCAAAAACATCAATGATTCTAAGTCAAGAATTCAAGAATCAAAGAGAATTTCTTTAACCAATGTCCTTCCAAGTTCTTTCACTTTAAAAGAACTACCAAGATTGAGGATTTTCCCCAAGAAAGAGAGTATTCATCAAACTTCAATGGTAATATTAACTTTTCAGGTATGTAAGGCTACCCATAGCGTTGGACTGAGTTCATACACATGCCCCACATGTATATTCTCCATAATTTAGTTCAAATAGAGTTTTACCCTAATTCTTGAATTCTAAATGAGTTAATTCCTCTTCTATTGAGTTAGATAAATTTATGCACTAAGATTATAAAAATTATTATATCTTATATTATTGGAATTTCCATTCGTGGATACTTTCCCATGAACGATAAGGAAATTGATGATCACGACTTTCCTATACATTCTTTAATTTTGAGATTGATGTTTTTTCATGCATTAAACAAGTATTTTGAATAAAGGTTTACATGTTCTAGTTAAGATGATGACTTTTCCATGCATTGATAAAAGATTAATTTAAACTAATAGTACATATGTATTTTATTGAGTACAAAGAGTTGGATGTTGGGGAATATGTTTCGATGAGATGATGCATGATTCAATGTGTTTTTGAAGAAAAACATGACATTTTCTAGAATCTTCTACTAAATTGGGGTTTTAAGTTGAGATAGTACTTTTAATTGTTAAACCCCAAAGTTACTATAAAAATCTATGAATCTTGATATCTTGCTTTAAACTCAAGAAAAATATTAGTATAAGTATTTTATGAATAGTAAAGTATGAAGCCTATGATTTTAGACAGTTTTGAGAAAAAGGAATGTTATGTTGGTCTAAGTCCCAAAGAGAAAAAAGTAATAGTTTAGCAAGAATACTCTGTTAAGTATGAGCATATAATTAATGATTTTGGGAGTAGTGTTGAGCACCAATATGAGTAAGAGTAATAATAATAACTTGAACTCATAAACTACGTAGCTAACATAGGATAGGATTGTACTAAGGTACAACTCCTCACTCGCCACTAAGATAACCTAGTTTTGGGATAGATCCACTCCCCTAGTTTTCGATCCTTACCCCGGCAAAGTATGGGATGGCAGCGTGGGCAAGATGCTGTATCATTATGAAGCTTATAGTGATGGTTGTCGTATAGAGAAACTCCCCAAGAAGTAAAGCTCATTATTTTACACACTGAGATTTATTATTTCTTTATTAAAGTATTTTTTTTTAATTATGTTACATATTTAATTGAGTTGAGCTATTTGCAGAGCTGAGCATTTCAGTATCCTAATTTTTATATATATTGAGTTGTCTTCATTAGTGCATTAAAGTCAGTATTTCTTTATATTAAGTTTCACTTTTGAACACGTTCGAAAACATACGATTTACTTGCATGACATACTTTTGTCGATTTAGCTATCTCAAAGTTCAATTTTAAAGTGAGTATCCTGTTCTTAATACTTTTTGGCCATCTTACATACCATACATTCCACGTAGTAATGACACTTAGCTTTGTATTATTTTATGATACAGGTATAGGCTTTAGAGATCCTCAGCAAACACTTCGTTGAAGATCTACTCAGTCACAGAAAGTAGTGAGACTTCCTTACTTTCGGAGGAAACCTTTTACTTTAGTTCATTCTTTTTTTTATTATCTTGAGGTAGCCTTGAACATGTCTTGGCACCTTCTTATGAGTTGATAGAATCTTCATAGACTGAGTTAGATAGAGAATAGTAGAGTCAGTCTTACTTTCAGAGTTAATTTTGAAAAACTTTCATTATTTATTTCAATAAAAACATTGAGTTATTTTAATACAAGACATAAAATTATTTTACATGAAAATTTGCATGTCCACTTGAGTACTTTCTTTCGTTTTATTAGATCTTCTGCTAATTGAATAAGTGAATTAAGCTAAATGGTTTGCTTAGGAACCAGCAATGGTTTCTAAGTGTCGGCCACGTCCATAGTGTAAGCTCAGGGAGTGACACGGAGTCGCTATTATTTAAAAATAATTATTTATTAAAATTAAAAATATGGCAAAAAATTCTGCGAAAAAGGAGATGAACTTTTAGACGCAGTCCGTCGCTATAATAATATATACACAAAAGCGACGGACTACGTCTTTTTTTCTGTCGCATTTTGGAGCGAAGTAGTCCTTCACTTTTTTGTTCGTCGCATTTTCTGTCATGACCCAACCCAGGGGCCGTGATTGGTGCCGGTAAGGCACCCAGATATACACTATACCAAATTTCCATTCACGACAGCTAAAGAATTTCACGAAATTTCGACAAAGTTTCCTCTGTTTTTCTAACCAACCCCACCTGCAAACAGCAAGCCCAACAGTACCAGACATTGCCATATGAACCTATATAGATATATAAAGGCGGCCGACAAGGTCACTGCGGCAGCAGAACCGCCCAACAAACACATCATACAAACGAGATCATACAAACATAGTTTTCAACACCCACATGTATCCACAGACCTCTATGTACAGAAATTGGACCACACGACGGGACAGGGCCCCATTATACCCTCGAATATATATATATATATATATATATAAATGCAAAATACAAAAGGAACGTGTACAAGCATATACCAATGATCTGCTCCTAATGCAAGGGAGAACTTCAACGGTAGGCGAAAGTTCTAAGAAGATGACCCTCTAACCTGTTAGTCTATACCTGTGGGCATGAACGCAGCCCCCGAAATGAGAGGATTAGTACGAAATACGTACCAAGTATGTAAAGCAAAAAGCCCGTAGTGTAAGAGAACATAACAATCTAAATAAGAAAGTACAGAAGTCAAACGTGTATGTCAACATAAAAATATTTATTTGTTTGTTTTTCAAATATCAAAATAATGCATATCGGACAGGAGCGATGGCGACCTCCAAACACGCGCCATACCACAGCATAACATCAAAAATTTCAAATCTCCAACACAAACCCTCAAACGATCTATGTGAACCAGGGCGACAGGGCCAAGCTTTCATGCATTATAAAGCATAAAGGTCATCATGCCCGGTTATGGAGCTGAGGCGATGGTGCCACGCACTCCCGTGAGCCGGGGCGAACTCGGCCCAACACTCACACGTCATAATGCCATCCCATCCCAGCTCCTTATGTCTCCGCTAAGCAAAGCCGGTCCATGGGCAAACTGACCCGCCGTATCCAGTCAACCTCGGAATATATA
>JAOTQJ010048809.1:0-14623 GCA_025642045.1 Solanum sejunctum
ATTTGTCTGTTAGGTCTTTTAAAATATTTTGGTTTCCTGATTATCCGTAAAATTAGGTGGCGACTCTATTTTTTTTTTTTGAATTTCGAAAAATCGATTTTCTCAAATTAATTGAGCTCAAATTAATTTTTGATTTTTTGAGTTATGTTATTTTAAGCAAGCCATATTTCGGTATAACAAGATTGACGCTCTTACACGAGCAATCGTCTCTTACGTCGGGGAATAAGAAGAGATAAATATTACTGCCATATTTAGAGTTGTTTTAGAAACCAGACAAGAGTCTCTCTAAGAAAATGAGTTTGAGGATAGTTGTAGAGAGAAAATCGTGCTAGACATCCAAAACGTCTAGACTAAGGTCTGTACAATGTTGGAGTGAGACACATACACCTACACAAGGTGAGAACATCATAGCACGTGTTTTCATACCACGTGTGTTATGCGACAGAGAGGTTAATGAAAGAATGATCCTTGCTTTTTCATTTTGTGACATCCCAAAAAGTCAAAGTTGAACTTTTCAATTGAATACCCTTTGACCTTTTATTGCTTCTTAAACTTTTAATCAATGTTGCTACTTTAGCATGTTACTAATAGTCATGTATGATTCGATAATGCAGTGCACGTCTTGGAAAGCAATTGATTTGAAACAGATAGATTCAAGTAGAAAGGGAATACTATAAAAACTGAAATTGAATATGAACTCAAGTTCACCTCTTAACGAGGATGAAGGATAAGATGATTAACTACTGGAGTAGTTAAGGTCTCGAGTATTGTGAGTATTGATATCCTCGTATTGATAGTGTATTCTTTCCGTACGTGATTGAATTTATGTATAAGGCTTATAAGACCTTGAAGGAAAGTCTTTATGCTCACAAGTCGCATGAACCATTTTCTGTATGAATTGTGTGTGTTAAGTTGGTGTAATATTGACTTGGGTCTTGTCTGTCATGTGCGAGGTGGGAGATATAAGATTTTTTTGCAATTGTGGGTCGTCTATGTGGACCAACCCGATCTAACTTAACCGATCTGTGCATCTGATTTAAATATGTGGTAGTACAGTTAATTGATAACTGTCCAATCTTATCATAAAAGGATAAGGATGGAAATATTGTTCACTAAGAAGATATAACTGCTCAACCACTCCCCTATTTTAAGGGTGAGTAGTTGACTCATAAAGGATTTGGAAAACTAGAAAGTGGTTAAAGTATCGTAAAAACAAGAATTGTTGAAAAACTAGAAAAGGATCAAGAATTTTTTATCCATCAATTCACACAAAGACATTTCCTTTGTGAACAACGAAGCGTGTTCCTAGCGAAACAAAACGAAATCTGGGCCAAAATCTGCTGGTGGTATAACAATGTTTGTTGCGTCAACGAAAAAGGTACGATTTATTATTCTTACCCCGTTAATTTTCCTTACACTTATATTAATAATACACATACATAATACAAATATTAGTTATATATAAATTAAATAAATATATCAAATAAAATATTACTAATACATAAAATTAATGTAATGTGTTATTTCTTCTAATACACCTCCCTCTGTGAGTTGGCATGTGGAAAAAGTGAAGTTATAATGTTGTCAAAAATGGTCAACAAGGTGGCGTTTTTCACGAGTTGTTAGGCGCAACCTACGGTGCCTTTTGTAGATGTGCTTGTGTTTGGGTTGATAAGATCATCTCTGGTATGGGTGCACCGAGGAGATGATATTGTCAACGAAAGAAAGCCACTTTTCAGCCTCACTACTTTTGAGTTTTGACAATAGACTAGTAGGACTTCACTGTTCACATGCACGTTAAACACTGACAAGTCTTTTTGTCCTTTCTTTCTTTTCTTTTTTCTTCTCAACTTTGTCTTTTTACATTACCATTAAATTATTTCTCTCTATTTCCAACATATGCTATACAACTTTTGTTACTAATACTTTTAAATGTTTTTTCAAACTACAAATTCCGACTCCCTAGATATAAATGAATAATCTTTGGTGAAAACAGACGGAAAGTCAAATTCTGTATTTTTCGAAGGGGTCATAATTCCAGGGGCAGTCCATGCGTTCAAATTCAGTTACTGTGAAGAACTAAATTAAACGACTAATATTTGTCAATGATAAATGTGCTGCCAAAATAAATAAATGATGTTCACTAATTTCATTGTGAAAAAGAAAGTACAATCCATGTCGTCCCATATTATAAAAATATTTTTTTATAAATATTTATCTTATTTTATATAAGTATTTATTAAATGAGAATAAAATTTATTATTATTTTTTAAATTTATTCTATTATTAATTAGTATATTAAAAAAGTTTTTAATTTAATTTAATATATATTAATATAAATACAGAATAAAATAATATGGATGATATTAATTGGTGTATTAATGCAACGTTTGGTGGATGGTGTTTCCATTAGTTCTCGTAAGGGTGGAAACCTTTACTTGATGACATTTAAAAATGTAGATGGTGCTACTACCAAACTTATTTGGAATCTACTCATCCTCTTTCTTTATATTTCACCAATGTACTTCAAATATATATATTTTTTGTTTTATTTATTCATTTTTGCAAATTAGAAAAGTTTTTTTTGTTCCCTTATACCATCCTTAAAAATTACTATTACCTTTTTTTTTATCAATTTATATAATACTCTTTTCTTTTTAGTTTAAAAAAATTATATTTTTATAATTAGAAATAATTTAATTCTAAAATTTTTATTTTAACTTTAATAAAATAATTTATAATCACATAAATATTTTAAAATTGTTTAAACCACAAGATTTATAAGACGATAAAAAATTTCTTGAATCATGTGGAATTGAACAAAAATATTTTCAGTTAATAGTTTGATTTATAATTACTCCCCCATCTATAGTTTGGAAAAAAAACCTAAATTTGTGTCAAAATAAATGATATCACATATATTTGACAAAAAATCATTCTCTTCGTTTAAAAATAAATGACTTGACTTAGTACGAAGTTTAAGAAAATAAAAAAAAATTGTTCATTTTGTGGTTGCATATTAAAATTATGTCAAATCTATCAAAATATTTTTCAATCTTATGATATTAAATATATAATGTGAAAAGTTAAAATTAAAATTAAAATATTATTAAAAAATCTATTTTTTTTGAAAAGAGTAAAATAGAAAATGAATAATTAATTTTTTTTTAAACGGAGTGAGTAAATAATAGTGTCAAAATAAAATGAAAGAGAGGCGGCATGCCCCACATACAGAAGCAACCAAGCAAGTACTTGTAGGTGAGAGGAGGAGAAATTACTAGTTCATCAGTATTCATTATTTCCCTCTACTGACCTCTCCCCCCCCATCTTTAATTTTCTTTGTCTACTCTTGCTCATGGTAAGTCCCTCTTTTGTATGATTGAATTTGCAGAATAAAAATCATCAGTTTTATTCATGTGCAGGAGTCATGTAAAAGATCAAGTGGAGTGCAGATTCCAGTATTTGGAGAATGGGACAAAGCAAATGAGTTGCCAATCACTCAGTATTTCGAGTCCGCCAGAGCAGCTGGCTTGATCCGCCATTCTTATTCACAACAATTAAATCCTCACATCTATTTCCACAAAAATCAATTTTATGCTATCCCTACAAAGGTCAGTTTTATTTCTTCCCCCTTTTACCATCTTCCACATTTGTTTTCTATGTTTCTACTATATGGGTTGCAAACTCAGAATTTTTTCCAATAGACAGAATTTAACATACTATAATTCAGATTCATAAAAAAAAAAAAAGGATCGGTCGATTTTTTTTTAAATTCCACTAATTAAAATAATGAATGAGCCACCTAATATAAAGTACCATGATCTTTATGGTAGCTAGTTTGTGGAATACTAATTAAGGATATGTTCTTTAATTTTGTAATTAAAAAATATCATGCAAAAAATTTAAATAAAAAATTATCAAAAGAAAAAAAGTATGGAAAACAAACTAGGACAGCGAAAGTAAGATAATATCTTGTTCTTTTAAAAGTCAAATACAACAAATTTAATTTGTTGAGAAGACTAATATTTGGACCACAAGAAAGGAATACATCATATATAGTCACGATGGTCGATTCAAATTATACCTGTTATCAACCTACCTCTTCCTTCACTTCACTGTTACTTGACTTATATTTACTTGATATATAAATTAAAAAATAACTTTATTAAATTATTCATTAAATTTAATATATATAATTTTTTTAAAAAATATAATAAAAAATTACTATAATTAATTATAAAGATATATTAAAAAACTAAGTATAAAATTATGTTTTGGTTTCATATACTTGACAAGTATTATTGACAATCCAAAATAGTATTGAGAATAAGTAAAGATAGATGAAAGGAGTAATAATTAAGGTTTTATTTGGAAAGTCATCTGTTAACTGAAATTAATGTAATTATTAGGATAATCAGTCTAGTAATTTCTTTGACATACTTGTTTGTCACAACTTAATTACAATGTAATTATAAATGTGTTGTTTGATTGTACAAGTGTAATTACAAAGTTATATTCAATTTTAAAAATAAATAATTATCTAAAATTAAAATTTATAGTAGAAAAATAAAATATTTATTAATAATACTAAATTATGTATTTAAGATACATGTATTGATTAATAAACATATGTTCTTAATTAATATTCTTAAAAAATATTAGATAAAAAATTAAAGTACTAAAAATAAGAAATTAGCTGACCAAAAAATAAAAATAAAGAAAGAAAATAATTAATGAAATTATATGGTGCATCAATACTTAAAAATTGAAAAATATAATTACATTTTTTAATTATATCTAATTAAATAAATCAAAAAATATAATCACATCAAATTTTAATTATGCGTAAGCAAACTAAATAACCCAATTATTTTGTGAAGAAGAAAATGGTATTTCTTTGAATGTTGAACCAAAGAGTCATCGGAAGTAGCAACGTTGCCAACAAACTCAACCCAATTTCAACATTGGACTTGAAAGTCAAGAATTGATGCTTGACTTTTTAGCAGCATTATTTGCCTCGAACTTAGTATAAAATGTGTTTTTAGTCATACCGGCAACTATTCAAATGCGTACATCTGCACCAACTGTCTATTATAAATGCTTTAGTACTTGTTAAGTTCTTTTTTTCTAAGTAACATATTGTCATTTTGTTAAACTACGTTTCAATGTTAGGTTAGTTGAGTTTTTTGTGAATTTTGCTCTTCATATCGTTACATTTAAACTTGTTTCAATTGAATAACAATTTAAATTCTTTGGCACTAAAATTTATTATTTTTTATTTGGTATACAATATACATAGATGTTAAGAGATTACAAATGTTGTTGTAGAACGATGGCTAATCGAGCAAGTACATTTATAAGTGAACATTTTTCACGTCTAAATTTAGATGTCTTTTTTGTTATTTGTCTCCGGATAAATGTTTCTTTCCATATTTAGTAAGTTTTCAATTCATTATACTAAATGACCACGAGATTTCAAAGATCATACACTTGTTTAATTTAAGATAACAAGTTTTAATAATCTCCCTTTATTTTATATATTTGATAGCTAAAATAACTAAATTAAAAACTCCCAATCAAACTAAAATAACTAACTTAGAAACTATTTATCATAGTAATCTTTGTTTATGCAATCATTCCAGGTGAAAGTAGCAATATTTATGAAAACAAAATAAAAGATAGCAATATTACTAATTAATACGTACGTACAAAGGTGTCAGGAAATAAGAAGAGGTATCCTGAGCAGAAATGGACAGAGAAAGCAGGGAAGGAAAGTGGGCCTCAAAAACAGTCAATGAAGTCAGCCCAGCGGCCCACTAACCCTAAACCTGTCGATGAAGATCTCTACAAAATTCCTCCTCATCTCCTTCCGGGATATAAACGAGTAAGTTTTCTTCAAAAATTAATTCCAACTAGTAGATGCATAATATGATACATTGGTTGCTTATCTTTTCTTTGTGAACCCGTTCGGATTACCTGATTATAAATAAATAGTTACACGTTCGAATAAAAATGTTAGAAATTACTACTTAATAAACAGTTGATATCAATTATTCTAATATCCTTAAAAAATATCGTTATAGAGAAAAGGAGGAATGACGAATATGGAACAAAAAGGAAGCTGGGAGTTTTATTTTGAATAGGGAAAAGACTGAAATGTGTCATTGAATTTTGAGAAAAAACTAACATTTCTAAAAATTTGCTCATTTATGTCATTATCGTTTAAGAAAAGGTTCATCTATGTCATTATTTTTTAACTTCGATTTTGCAAAATAACTTTAAATTAGAGTTTTTGATCAAATAGTCTTTTTGGTTAGTCTTCTTCAAGAATGCCAAGAGCTTAGGAAGAACATGAAGAACTCTCAAATTTTTAACTTCAAATATTCATGAAATCACATCAAATTTCAAGAGTAGCGTTCTTCCTGGCTGGATACCAAAATTCAATATTTTTTTACCTGAAATTCAACTCAACTTAACTTAACAAGACCTACTTGAAATTTTTCTTCTAAGTGGGACTTAGGATTTACACGGAGGGGTAGAGATTAATCGAAGAAGTATTGTAGGGAGGTGATTAGACAAGATATGACGAAACTTCATCTCACCGAGGACATGACCTTAGATAGAAAAAAGTGGATATCGCATATTAGGATAGAAGGCTAATAGACAAGTAAGGTTAGATAGATGTATAACTTGTGATATAGTAGGTTAGTGGGAGTAGGCATATCTTTATATCCTGTGTCATCATTATCCGTTTTATATTTATTACTTTTATCGTATTTACATTTCATTATTAGTCGTTTTCCTTTTTTGCTTTTCTTTTCTTTTTTTTCGATATGTAGTATCTTCTGCTCATGGGGCTTGATTTTTGAGATGAGAGTTTTCCGAAAATAACCTTTCCATCTCTATGAGGTAGCGGTAAGGTCTACGTACATTTTACCTCCCTAGACCACTTGTGAGATTCCACTGGGTATGTTGTAGTTGTGAGTATAAAGAGAACTTCACATTCAATGATCTTGTTTACATTAAAGCAAGTGATAAAACAGCATTTTCTGACCATTTTTCTTTCCTTATTTAACATATATACAGAAGAGAATGTTGGGATTCTTCTCAAGATGCCTTACTCCACCTTGCAAGGCATAGGTACAACTTGCCCCAAGGCTATCCTATTATTGACATGATAAAAAGAAAAACAGCAGCAACAGTATGTCCACTCCAATATTGGGTAAAAAGCTATCAAGAGTACGCAGGAAAGGAGGAGAGATTGAGAATAGAGTTTCTTTTATTTGTATGCTCTGCACCAGTCTCTGTATTCCATGCTCTTTTTTACTTTTCAAATTTTTTATTGTAAGCTTTGGCTCACTAATGAAGTCTTTATTCTGTAGAAATAATTGGTTTATGAATGATTATGATATTTGAATGGATTGTTGTCTTGCCCAACCAACATCCCTGCCTCAGAAACTAACTAAACGTCAATATAAATTCAGACACTCCTCATTTGCCACAACCCAATAGTAAAGCAAGACAGCAGCAATTTGAACATTATAAGAGAAGCCATAAGCAGGATGCATCTGTCTTTAAAGATGACAAAATACTAACAATGCTGAGAATTTCACAGTAATGTACAAGCCTCAAGATGGACAAGGAAAAGAATCTATATTTTCCTATGAGGAATTCGGTTGTGTAAGGTCTAGTGAGAAGGAAGAGCACAGATAGGGGATGATTAGGAATGTACATATGTAAAAGGTTCAGCCTCAAGTTGTGTGCACACGAGAAAAATATCTGTCAAGCCGCTCAAGTATGCCATTCGCCTTCCTCTTGGCTCTAGAGGTCCCGCTTCGGGCAAGATTGGATATGGTCCCATTGGTACTCTCATCAATCCAGATCTCTTTCAACTTTGTTCGGTCATTATAACACAAAGTGTAAAGAATGGCGATGCAGTTCTCCTTGGTGTGATCACACGTGTCCTTAATGATACTAAGGAGACAAGAGACTGCACCCAGCTCTCCCATCTCCTCGATAGCTTTGTGATGACTGGACAGCAGGGCAAGAATAGATAACAATTCATCAATGAGTATGCGATCAATGATCTTCTTCATAATCACCTTTATTGCTCCTTCAGAAACAGCTTTACCCTTATTTTCATGGACAACACAGAGATTAAAAATTGCTGAAGCAGCATCTTTCATGGCCAATGGTTGTCCCTCGTCCAGGAGGTTGACTAAAGGCTTGAGAGCACCTGCCTTCACAATAATATGCTTGTTTGAATCAAGCGCTGACAAGGTGAAGAGAGCAGCCGCAGAGTTGCTTCTTGTTCCAAGTGTTCCAAACTTCAAAGACTCAATAAGTAAAGGTATAACAACAGGATTTTCTGTCACAAGCTTTTTATTGCTGTCATGTATCGATATGTTCAGAACTGTTGTGATCAAATCTTCTTGTAGATCAGGATGATTATTCACATTTCCAGACAAGAGAGGATTTAGTAATTTGGAAACAGCATCACTGCACTCCCCAAAAACAGCCCTTAGAGATGGAATTTGTTTAGTCAGCACACGAACTTGTTTTGCAGCCTTTTTCTGCTCCAGAACATTACTAGAGGACAATGTCTCTAGCAATGAATTTAAACAATCACGGTCTGCATTTGTGATTATATCCTGGTCCTCATCAAGGGAAGGACTGGGAAGCTCAATTCCATGCTTCTGGCACCACTGTAAAATCATTTTTCTCACTAGATGATTTGGGGTGAGAACTGAATGGGAAAGAACCTGCTTTGTTTCAGGGCAGGTTCGGTGGCCATCCTTCAGCCACTTTCGAATGAATGGTCTGTCATACGTCTGCAAACAACATTACCATGCGAAATTTTAACAAAAACAACCATCGAGTGATATCCTAAATAATCCAAGTACAAAGGGAAATCATGAAGATGAAATAGGTTTAGCGATTTCCAAATAGGAGGATGTTTTGGCATCAAGAGACTCCCATGTTTCCAAGACTTTGGAAACGCAGAATCTGACGTAATTTTAACTTCTAGTACTGAATAGTGAATAAAATACAGTAGTAGTACTGTCTGAGCCTCCTCTCCAACAATCAAGTTGTCTCTCAAATAATTTTCAGGAAGATGTAGCTTCGTGGAAACCAAATACAATACAAGTAAATCTAGCCAGAGCATAATTTCAGGAAGAAGTAGCTTTGTGACCCAGCATTCGACTCTAGAAACGGACCTAGAAAACCTGGTAAACTGCAACTGCTAGAAAAGTTCTACAGAGATAAGTTCTCTAGATATTCTTCAACAAAACTATGAAAGCCATTTTAAACAAACCTTTTGACTGGCCCCCTCCTTCCCTGGCATTCCCACAATTTCCTAACGAGGTAGCTTTTATCTCAGGGGTCGTTTGGTATGACGTATAAGTTATAATAGTCCCGGGATAAAATGTAGGATTATTTTATCTAATGTTTGGTTGGAGGTATAAGGTAATCCTTGAACTATTTATCCCACCATGTTTGCCTTAGTGATGAGATAACTTATCCCAGGTTAACATATCCCGGGATTAATTATCTTGGGATAACATGTTGCCAACCAAACGCCCCCTTATAGTTTACTTTCCCTTCTGTTCTTTTTCCACATGGCTAGATGAATGCCATGTCATTCAGCAGATGCACTATATTGGCAACAGGTGTAGCATTTCTTTAGGCTTACACTACAATATAGTTGAACAATTTTATAATTCCGAATCCGCCTCTGGTGATAATTATTACAAACAATAACCAATCCAAAACAACACAACCTTACAATTAAGAGGTACAAAGTACAAAAATCTGGAAATTGCACATTATGCTTCAAATATCCCGCATTCTTTTTCTTTTTTCCCTGGTCATATTTTCAGTTGTTTCATAGGGGAGAGACATATCATCCTTCAAGTGAGCATAATGAGAATGTAGCAATCAAATTTATTTTTTTTATTCCTATTTACACTAATTTTATTTTATCTTTTAAAAAACAAAAACTCCCAGTAAAATAAAACAACAACAACATAGCCGGTGAATCCATAAATGGTGTATGAGGAGGATAATCACTCACAAGGTAGAGAGACTGTTTCGTGAGAGTTCTCGTCTCAAAAACTCATAAGCAGAAAAAACTCCCAATTTTTCAAATTTTTCACAGCCACAAAATTGCAAAATTAGTTTTTAACAAATAAATGAAAACATATAGACAATACTTATCCCAAGCTTGAACAAGAATAATTTCAAGAATCACAAACCAGAGATGAAGAGCTGAACTAAAGCAACAAATTTATAATTTGAACATAGAAAAATAACCAAAACGAAAATGAAAATACAGTACAATGATAAATTTACACTTTTAAACAGATTAATTAAAGAAGTAGACAACACCCAAGAAAATACAAATGGAGTAATAAAAGAACAAAGATTGAAGCCAACCTGACCGGAAGCCAAAACAACAGGGTCTTTCATAAGCTGCCGAGAAAGTGGGCAAACAAATTCATGGGGAGGGCTGGAAGTCGAATTAGGTTTCAGTTTCAATTCTTTTAGAGCACACAGACACTGCATGGCTCTATCGGTGGCTTCTAAAGAGTAATCGTCTTCTTCAACTATCCAATTTACCGTTCTCTGCAATTCTCTTTTCAGTTCATCCGCCGCCGCTGCCGGCAGCCCGCCGTCTACGGTGGTTTTTGCCATTCTCTAATGAGTACTATGCAATTAAGGGATTTTAGCAATTTTTCTACTAATATGTGTGTAGAAAGATGTGGTGGTTACAGAATTTGTTACTTTCGGCTCAGAAATTTCTTGCCCACTTTCTTTCTTTCTTCTTTCCTTCATAAACCACCTTCTCTATTTTTCCACCTTCATTTCATCTAAAACAAAATAAACTACCAATATATTTTTATATTTACTTTAACCCATGGTTTAAAGATGTGCATTTGAAAACGTTTGAATTCTGTACAACATAATTTTTTTAAAAAATAAAACAAAATTTACTAATTCATATATTTTAATGTGTTGTTTTATCTATTAATTATAAAATAAAATTCACTTATTCTTAAATTTTAATGTGTTATTTTATTTATTAATTAAATTTATGAAATAATTTTTACTAATATATGAATATTAAAAGTATCTTATTTTTTGTAAGAACCAAAAAAATATTGAGATATTTTTTTAGCGAAATACATGAAAAATGTGTGATATTAATTAATTGTAACTAAAATGCTAAATTAATGAAGAAGTTCACGCCATTTAACATTTGTTGGGATTCTACTCGAAAAAATTCAAGTGTTTCTGCATCTCAATCAAAGATACAATTCTTTTACTTCAAAAATTTAAGTTTTAGGTCTGATTTTTGTATTTAATTTTGAGAAACTAAAACAATTAATATATTTTTATAAAGATTTTTACCAATGGTTAAAGATATGCACTGAGACCCATTTGAAAAAGTTTGAATTCTGTATAATATTATTTTCTAAAAAATAAAATAAAATTCACTAATCCTTAAATTTTAATGTGTTGTTTTATTTGTTAATTAAATTTATGAAATGGTCTTTATTAATATATGAACACTAAAAGTGCCTTTTTTTTGTAAGAGCAACAAAAATATTAAAAACAATTTTATATTAGAGATATAGTTTTAGCGAGAGATATGAAAAACGCGTGATTGATAGTTCTGAATTTGGTTCAAGGTGCTTATTCTCTATCTTTCTTTGTAAAGCAGAAGTTTTTCAAGATGATTATAATCGAAATACTAAATTAGTGGAGAAGTTCACGTCATTTAACATTTGTTGGAATTCTACACGAAAAAATTCAAGTGTTTTTGTGTCCCAATAAAAGATATAATTTTTTTCTCCAATAATTCAAGTTTTAATTTTGATTTTTGTATTTAATTTTAAAAACTAAAATAACCAATATATTTTTATAAAGACTTTTACCAATGGTTTAGAGGAATGCAATGATATACATTTGAAAAAGTTTGAATTCTGTACAACATTATTTTTTTATAAAATAAAATGAAATTCACTAATTCTTAAATTAAATTTTAATGTGTTATTTTATTTATTAATTAAATTTATGAAATGAACTTTACTAATGTATGAACATTTTTTTGTGTGTGTAAGAAACAAAAAAAAAATAAAAAAAATTCGATATTTGAGATATATTCTTAGCGAGAGACATGAAAAACGCATGATTTATTTGATTGTAACTGAAATGCTAAATTAATGGAGAAGTTCATGCCATTCAACATTTGTTGAGATTCCACATGAAAAGATTCAAGTGTTTCTGTATCCCAATAAAAGATATCATTCTTTTTCTCCAATAATTCAAGTTTTAGCTCTGATTTTTGTATTTAATTTTGAAAACCTAAAACAATCAATATATTTTTACAAAGACTTTATCAATGGTTTAAAAAGATATGCAATGAGACACATTTGAAAAAGTTTGAATTCTATACAATATTATTTAAAAAAAATAAAATAAAATTCACTAATCCTTAAATTTTAATGTATTATTTTATTTATTAATTAAATTTATGAAATGATTGTTACTAATATATTAACATTAAAAGTGCCTTTTTTTTGTAAGAATAAAAAAAATTAAAAATATTTCAACATTCAAGATATATTTTTAGCGAGATACATGAAAAACACGTGATATTAATTGATTGTAAGTGAAATGTTAAATTAGTGGAGAAGTTCACGCCATTTAACATTTGTTGAGATTCTGCACGAAAAGATTCAAGTGTTGTTGTATCCCAATCAAAGATATAATTCTTTTCTCCACTAATTCAAGTTTTAACTCTGATTTTATATTTAATTTTGAGAACCTAAAACAAAAAAAGCTCCTAAAAGTTTAAATATTTCTGAATCCTAAGCAAAGATACAACCTTTCTTCTCAAGTAATTTGAGTTTTCGCTCTATTTTTGCAGATTTTCAAGTTGTAAATATCTGAATTTAGAGCTCTAATTTTAGATACATATTAATATATAATGCAAGATTTCTTTTTAAAAAAATCATGTAGACAAAAACTGAAATATCAATATATAATACACCAAATTTGTTAAAAAGAAAAAGAAAAAAAACATATCTAGAAAATGTGTATTTTTGTTTCAAAAATCATATACATAGTATCAATCAATGTCACGACCTGGCCTAGGGCTTAGGAGTGACATGACGAATGAAAATCCGAGAGTCCCCAAATAAGCCTCATAACATCCACATCCACATTATTGGTTCGAAAACGCATAATAAAGTAACAAACATATAGTTCTAAGGGACAGAAAAATACGACTAAAGCTATGGGTATGTCATAGGAATAGGAATTTGCATTGATTCACATAGCACAAACACATAGGATCTATGGGCGCAATAAATATGACTCATGCTACAAAGATAGAAAAAACTTAGGAATTTTGACATTTTCACATCTCATCATGAATAAATCATATCAATAACATCAAGAGATAGCCATAATCATAGTCTCCATAGAAAATAACATAACATATAATCATGCATGTACAGAGAGTTTACACGTTGTCCACCAATACCTCTAAGTTATATAAAAAGACGGGGACCAAGACATCTCCTCCGCTCACCCTCAAAGCAAAAACATAAGCAGAAACAACATAATAAGTAGATGGAAGGTGACTTGTCCTTGGATGATAGGAGTTACCACAAGCAACTCTCATAATCCAAGCTAACCTTTCAAGACGTGGATGAGGATAGTCTCCGGTTCCTACATGGTTAGATCATGTAGGCAAATAGTATGTGTTAGTACCTTTGAACGTATTAAGTATGGGGGCATGCGATGCATATGAACTCGTTAGACTTGCATTCAATGTAAGATGACAAGGTCATATATATAGATAGAAGAATATATATAGGGAAGAATAATATATCAATATGTCCTGAAATACATGATGCATGAAATGTCATTATACTGCAATAAAGCGGGAATGTGACCTTAACCGACATCTCAAACTCATGAGAGCTATTACATGAATTCGCCTGATGAAAGCCTTGCATCGGATGAAAGTAGACTACTTTCCAAAGGTAGTCTACACCACATCTTATGACCCTATCATTTCGGTGTGAGCCACTTTCTTTATGACCCGATCATTTCGAAAGGATTTCATAATCATATCTAACTATTCCTGTCATGACGCCAAACACAAGTCATGATGGCACCTATACTCTTAGCCGATAGGTAAGCCAACCCAAAAAGATACTAATTCAATATAATACATAAAGCGAAAGATAGTAACAATTGGATACCCTAAAAAATAAGTCACTTATAAGTACGAAATACAGAAAGTTAAAATACTATCCAAGATTTGGTGTCATAAGTACAAGAGCTTCTAAAACAATGATGCAAGTCTGAAACCAAGATGACAAGTCTAAACATAAGAAATATCCTGTTTGAATATAAAAACAGAATGATTAACAGGGATAGAGGGAGGTGTGGGTTATAGAATAGCCAAGCAACTCAGCACAACTCCAAGATAATCTAAGCCTGAACTCAAATAGATTCACGGGATGCGCTCGTAGGAATGAAATCTGCACTAAAAAAAGAGTGCAACAAGTGTAGTATGAGTGCGAAACCACATGTACCCAGCATG
>JAOTQJ010048860.1:0-49970 GCA_025642045.1 Solanum sejunctum
AAGACATTGACTTTCCCTTTAGAGTAGTCCCCGGGGAAGGCTAAACCCACTTTTTTATGGCAGCGGAAATCATTCTACGGGCAATCTAGCCCAGATATATATATTGATGAGATAGTGCGCCTACACAGGATACCATCATCCATAGTATCAGATAGAGATCCACGGTTCACACGGCTATCTCGATATGGAACAACCTTGGTTCCGTCTATTGAGACGGAGGTTAAGCTTTGTTATGTTGTGTATAGGCGCTCTTTCTTTGTTAACCCATCTTGTGTGCAGCTGTATGCGTATGTAGGTGGTCCCCATGTGGGGAGCTCTTGGGCTTTTTTTCGCTCGACCGCATAATAGCACGACAATCGTTCCTCATGGGCGGCCAGGAAGAGACTAGCTCAAAATCTCATAAGAGAAGAAAGACATGGATAGACTGAAGCAGGCCTGAACTAAGATCTTGTCTCATAGGCTAAACTTGTTTTAACGAGGGTTTGGGACACCTAACGATATCATATTGATGCTTCCAAACGTGGCTTTTTCGGCCTTCGAAGGGTAAAGGTCTGATTTTTCTGCGTCTGGGCAGGTCTTCAACCACCCTTTCATACTACTTGAATACATAAAGTGTTCGGAAAACCAATCATAGAATTTATAAGAAAATGTCTCTCACATCATCTAAGGAAATCCAGCTAGAAGATATCTTGTATAAGTCCTCCACCACTCCTTAGCTGGCCCAGAAAACAGGAGGCTAACATATCTCACACCATGTGTCTCTGCTAGTCCCACGGTGTCTAGTAAATCTCTATAAATAGTTAGGAACTCATAACATCCTCAGTCTTCCCACCCTGAAATAGAGGTGGGTCTATCATCCAGAATATCTCATATCTCCGCTGATCATCATTAGTAAAGGTGGAAACTGGTAGAATCTTATCAATCAGAGCTACTACTGGCTTCTCATCCTAAACTTGTGCCTCGAGGGCCTACTGCTAATCCTGAGGTTGCACCCTCACCTGAGTCTGTCAAGTATCAAGAGTGTCAACTGGGCTACCTTCCTCCCTCAAAGTCTCCAACATACCCAAGACACTCAAAAGTGTATCCTGGAGTAGTGGTGCTATAGCAAATTCATGTGGAACCTACTCCTGTCTAGGCTCCGTAGCTAGCTTAGGGAATATACCCCACTCATAGTCCCTCACAGGTGCATCCCTTCGTCCTCGACTTCTATCTCATCCCTGGGCACGACCCTTACCCCTAGATGAGGTCTCAATAGCAATATCGTGGGATGCCTCTCCTTGACTTGTAGTAGTAGTAGCTCTAGTCCTTGCCATTTATTAAAAGGACACATAAACTCAATAATTATACAAAACCCATACACAAATTGATTTGAATAAAACTAAAGAGCATTTTGTAATAGTCTTCATAGCCTCTCAAAGAAGTAACGGATGTCTCCACACCGATCCTCAAGACTCTACTAGACTGGGCTTGTACACATGTGAGACCTATGAACTTGGGGCTCTAATACCATATTTTCATAACCTAAAATTACACAAATTGATTTGAATGAAATGAAAGAGCATTTTCTAATAGTCTTCATAGCCTCTCAATGATAAGTAATGGATATCTCCACACTAATCCTCAAGACTCTACTAGACTTGGCTTGTACAAATGTGAGACCTATGAACTTAGGGCTCTAATACCATATTTTCATAACCTAAAATTCTAGGTGTGATGGCACTCACCTAACGCACCAAGGTGAGTCAGCCCAAAATCTAAGCAACTTAACAAATAAAGAGAAAAGTAGAAGATAACAGTCTAAACATATAGATAAGTGAAAGAAAACAAACTACAACTACCCAAGGACTGGAGTTATACGTACAAGCTTTTAGATATAGAATACTCAAATAAAATATAAGGCATAATGTCTAGTCCTCAAATAGAACCGAAATGTAAAAGTGGAATCCTCAAGGCCTACTGAAGACATGAGCAACTACTTCATAAGAGACCCGAAAGTGCGATCCAATAAGAAAGAAGTCTAGCCAGATGGACCAGTCTCACAACCTATAAAAATGTAGTAAGGGGTGAGCACCAAACAATGAGATACACAACAACTATAACTAACCAAAGGTAATAAAATGAAGAACACAGGTAACTCCTTACATCCCAACCATAATCCACCGAACTACATCCCTACATTCAGAAAGTTCCCAGCATAACATGTTATATAAATCATAGTAATATAGATATACTCGTCTTTTAGCATAGTATCTTAACACACAAGTATATAAATAGATCCAAATCTCACATCAAGATCATGGATACAATAAGTACACAATCTCATAAACAATATACAACTAAATGAATCAGATATGATATGAGATGGAGTAGATTCCATGAGATGTATACAATGCAATTCGATGTCAAATAATCATGATACATGTCTGTCCTATGATACACATCCACTAACCATATATATTCCTCAGATTGGAACCCATGGGGTTTGGGGGTATCACAAAGACCATGTTCCATGAACACCTGATGTTGCCATAGTTATACCTCCTTTAGAGGATAAAGTAATCGTTTTCAAGAAATAATACTAACTAAGGTTAGGATCGAACCCACAGGGAATATGTTGAATCAAGAGAATTCAATAATTGCAATTTGGATAGTTAACCAACTCACTTCCCCAAAAGGGTTGTTTGCAATACTCAATGGAAAATAAAACTAAACTGACTAATACAAGAGAGAAATCAATATGGAGATAAACTAGGGTATTGTGTTTCCTATAATTTCCCAACTCAATATCACCGAATAACCTAATTTTGTTTTAGCGTGTGGCATGCAGGATGATAAGTTATGTTCACCGAGCCCTTTGGTCAAATATGAGAGGTGAATTTTACTAGTGTAGCATGCATTACTAACCCTTACCTATTAGTCCCAGTACGACCTCCCCTTGGCCTAGTTTGGTTGATAAGATGAGAACACATCAATCGAATCCTATTAATTAATCTCTTTTCCTATTCATTACTACCTTGGTCCAGTCAGTAAAACTAGGAGGGTTCGAATGTTGGCCATCATTAGAAAATATACAAAATGAAAAGAGTTAATTAATATATGCATACACACCTTCCAAGAATTATGAATTAGTCGATTTTATTTTATTAGATGTTCATGGTTCCCACAACCCTAGTTGTGGATTTAGCTACTCATGCTTTGTGTAGATGCAAGAATTATGGATTGAGAGAGCATAATTGAACACTTACACAATAGAATTAAGAACAATAAAATCCAACTTCAATAAGAATCACAAGCTTAACGATAAAATTCAAACATAAGTGTTCTCAAAGACTCTCCAATGTGATCTCACAATTTTCTTTCTAATTACTGAGTTCTCTGAGTACTAGGCTAAAACTTCTGAAAAATTAACCTAAAAAACCTATTTATAATAAGTAAATTATAAGTCCTAAAAATATAGGAGAACTGGTCAGCACGCCATGCGAAAGGGGTTTACAGGCCTTATTGCATTTCCCGGTCGTAATCGAGATCTCGTACTCAACTGCTGAAAATTTAGACTTCAACTCTACGACACCTCTCTATGACTCGTAAAGTGATTTATGACTTGTAAAGTGGTTTATGACCCGTAAAAAGGTTTCATCTGATAAAACTATAGAAATTCCCAATCTCTGATCCTCAGGGCACGAACCATCTTCTACGACTCGTAAAACCTTCTATGGCTCATTTGTAAGTTCATAGAATCAACTTCAGAAAATAGCCTCTCACTGGAATTGTTCACGAAACCACCCTATGACCCATAAAATGATCTACGACCTATAAAAGGTCTCGTATAACAACACAAATTCACAGCTTAATGCACTTTTTCCCAAAATCAAAGCCAACCTGTAATCCTACAAATATAAACACGAAAACACATAAAACTAACTAACATTGCATTGACAACACACAAAATTTAATGTTTTAAGCATAAAAAGTGCTATATTTTGGTAGCATATCAACACCGCTAGCAAAGACCTCTGCTAATACTCACCCTTCCAGAAAAGACCTTGGATCCATCCGAAAATGACCTCGGATCGCCAGTATATTACCTTAGCTCAATCGCTCGTACACTAATCCACATGTTTTCTTACTTACTTCTTGACTGTAGCCATCATATGTATCAATGCACAAGTAATAATTAATGCAGTATGCATGATCAGATCACAAATATAACATGATATCATTAATTAAAATAATCTCATTATCTCAATTCCATCAATATCTCAGTATCATCAGTGTTTCAACATTATCAAGGTCTCAAAATCAATAATGTCTCATTATCAACAATATCTTAATATCATTATATCACAATATAAGCACCATCTCACTATCAATACCAAATAAATCACAAGATCACATAGATTACGATTTCACAATTAAATAACAACTTAGTATATGGCCATATAACCATGTATTCAATACAAAAAATTATGATCAAGCCTAGAATGATATAATTCTACCCCCAACTACCCAAATCCAAACACATAGATGCATACAAGTTTCATTCATACTTAGCAAAAAGTTAGAAGTCCATTTGCCCCAAATAAAGTCTCGAAATCAAGAAGGAATCGTGGCTTTCCCTCTCCTAGAATACTCTAAATTACCACAATCTATACAAATATACCACCATAATCACATGAGAAATCTAATGACATTAAGATCAATGAATTCAAAGAGAGGGTAAAATAGTCAAAAATCTCATGTCGAAAAATGTAGTCAAAAATAAAAAATTTATGAATGAAAATATTTTATCCATAACAAGGAATCCAACGGTGAAATCAGTTTAAAAGATGGAGCTAAGACATGGGAGAAATAAGTGAGTTAAGTTTAGGAAACTCAAGTCCTAAAATCCTCAAATTCCACCATTAACATCCTAAAACTTAGAAGTTAAAGCACAAATTAATCAAGGAAAATAGTTGGAATAGGTTAGAAAATAATTACCTAATCCATTTGCCTTTAAATTCTCAAAAATCCCCTCCCTCTTAGAATGAAGCTTGGAATGTCAAAAATGGTGAAAAATGAGATAAAATCGCATTTTAAAGAAAGACATTGTTGAGGCATCAAAAGTGTTTCGCAAATGTGGAGCCTTATGCATGAACGTGGAGACCAAAGAAGGTTAAGCATACACGAATGCAGCAGTTACCCCATGAACCTGGAGTTCTAACTGCTGAATCTCCATGAACACAGCCCACGAGGCACGACCGCAGATTACTGATGCCAGATGCACTAGAAACTACAATGCACCGGCATTTATCCAAAAGCATGAACTGGACGCTTAGGAATTCGTTTGAAACCCCATGAATGCAAACTAATTGTATAACCCTACCAAAAATGACAATCTGGACTCAACGGAACCATTGTAATTCGAACCTAGAACCTTCGTGGCCCCGAACCCAAGAAGGATCATTTAAACTAGATTCGAATATAAAAACTCAAAATATTCATTGAACCTCGAAAAATTAAAATTGAGGTATTTATAGTGTTAGTTTCACCACCCGGAACCACTGGAACAGAAAAATTTTAATACAAGCTCCCATACCCTGAATGTTGACCAAAGTCAAACTTATGATTCAAAATGAATTGAAAATGAAACTTGATGTATATAATCTCTGTTTTATCTCCAAATTTAATATTTCAGGTTCTCTTAGACCAGATTCAGTATTCTAGAACTAATAGAATCGATAGAATTGAATTTTAACACTCGAAACACAAAATTACCACCAAACTTGTAATTTCCAACCTTAAGCCTTTTAAAACTCTATCTTTTGCAAAACTCTAACTGTTTACAATAGTTTCAAAATTTTACTTTTGAACTCATACATAAATGATCGAAGGCAATTTTTAGAAAGGGAAAAATGGGAATTTGGTAAAAAATACCAGAAATGACCTTCGAGGTTATTACAGAAGCAATCACCGCTTATCAAGTAGATGTCAGTTTCATTTAAAGGGATGATCCCACTCAATCCATTAAAGGAGTTGATTAAAGGGACCATCAAAGATAAGTAGGAATACTCTACTAAGTCTTCTTATATGTATGACAAGCCTTACATTGCAAGGATTGATAGCTTTAAAATGTCTGTTAATCATCAACCTCCCAAAATTTCAATAATTTGAGGGCAAAGAAAATCCAAAGCAATATGTTGAACACTTTATGGAGACATGTAATAATGCTGAGACCTATGGAGACTATCTTGTCAAAAAGTTCATCTGCTCTGTAAAAGAAAATACCTTTGACTAGTACACGAATTTTGTTCCTCATTATATTGATAGTTGGAAAAAACTAGAGCAAAAGTTTCTTAATCATTTCTATAGCATGAGGTGCATAGTAAGCATGGTAGAACTCACAAATACATATCAAAGGAAGGATGAACCAGTCATTGACTTCATAAACTGATGGAGGAACGCAAACCTAAATTGTAAAGATTGATTTATTAAAGTTTCTGCAATAGAAATGCATATCCAAAGAATGCAATGTGACCTTCTCAACATCCTACTAGGAATCAAGCAAAAGTCCTTCGAAGATATAGCTACTCATAATCACGACATGGATTTAAGCATGTGTTCTGCAGGAAAAGATATGATACCTGTTCATGATCCTTGCAAAGGGAAGGACAAGCAAGAATCTAAGAAATGGAGCAAATTTGTGCTAAAAAATGATAGAAAAAAACCCATTAATGTCAATGCATTAGCGGTCATGTTCACTACAAAGGAAAGTAAGAAGCAAACTGTGAAGATGAGTTTTCTAAAGGCATCCAAATTGAAAGTTGACCTTAAGATAGATGCAAGAAAGGAATATCTTTTTTTTGGACTTAGTTGTCTCTTAGATTTTTGATGAGCTAGTTAAGTTGAAGCTTATCGAGTTTCCAGAGATAAAGCATCCAATGAAGTTGGAAAGACAAATGACCCAAACTATTGTACATATAATAGACATTTGGGTCACCCTCTTGATAAGTATTTTGTCTTTAAGGACAAAGTCATGCAATTAGCTAAGGAAAATAAGATTGTCCTCCATAACGAGAAAACAAGTTCTAATAAAATCTCTACCACTTTTTGCTCGCTCGACCTAGTTCAAATATATACCTCAAAAGAAGAAAAGCCATAAGACAAAGAAAGATCTCAAAATGATAGAGATAATAATGAAGGTTAAATTCTCGTGACTAGGTGAAAACATAACAATACAAGTTCACAAAAAGAATCATCGAAGCAACCGACCAAAGGGAGGATAGTGAGGTGATCAAATAAGTAAAAGTTAGTCAAGTGTCCAAAGACAACAAAGGTGGAAGTACATCACCATCAGAAGCCATGATATCCTGTGACTTTTGGGGAGTTCTTAACAAATTGGTTTCATATAAAGACTATCAAAGACCACATCAAAACATCATATATTAATGACTACAAAGGAGAAATAATAAGTGAAACTTCATGAAAGATGTCTCCCTTATTTTCTGAAAAGCCTATGGAACACTCTTTTCAAGAAGTATGTATATGTGATACAAAATCATATTTACAGATGATGATCTTCTATATGGTAAAAAGGTACAAAATTATTTTTTATACATGGTGGATCACGTGCTAGAGAAGAGGATAAATAAATTTTGATAGATGAAGGATCTAGAGTTAACATTTTGCCCATCTACACGTTGAATCTAGCAAATTAAGCTTACACTCACATGACACTGCATACATTATCAACAAAAGACTCTCAGATCATGTTTCTTTTCTAAATTTATCCTCATTTATCAAAACAAACATTTTTACATACCTAAACATGCATGGTTGCTATCTAACTACAAATCAAAATTTTTGGTGGGTATCATTTTTCAAACAATAGTTTTCAAACAAAACATGTTGTATGCCACAAAGTATTAGTACTATATGCTTCAAAAACTATCTGAACATCCTAAATATGCCAGTTCAATAAAAACTAAATATCCATGAAAAAACACATGCAAGAAAACCCTAGGATCAAAAATTAGGGTAGTTATAGACCCAAGCTACTCAGACTTTAGTGAGGCCTATAACTACCCATACCCCATGAAAAAAGATGTGCATTGACCCAATACACAAAATCAAAGCAAAATAAAGCATAAGGGGTCAAAAATCATACTTGGGCACCTAAGCGCCAGTGTCCACCTTGCCCAAGCAGCTCCTGATTTATTATCGTGGCATGCAATAGATGGCTTGAGTACTCATACTTCCTTAAGATCCCATTCTTCAACCGTCTTTATCTCTTTCACATTTCCAAGGCATGACTTAACTCTTTGGCCATTTACCTTGAAGGTTCCTCCACTTCGTCTCTCCAACGTAATAGCCCCATGATTAAAGACACGGCTACATGAAAGGGTCCCGTCCATCTAGATTTGAGCTTTCTAAGGAACAACTTCAATCTTGAATTGTAGAGCAACACCGAGCCCCTTAGTGTAAATTGGCAGTTCTGTATGCGATGGTCATGTTGCAGATTTATTCTTTGTTTGTACAAGGTTGAGCTCTCATACGCCTTCAATCGAAACTCATCAAGCTCATTGAGTTGGCTCAGCCTAGAGTTGCTGCATTATTCCAATCCAGATTCAACTTTTTCAGCGCCCACATTGCTTTATGCTCAAGTTCCACTAGCAAGTGACATGCTTTTCTATAGACAAGTTGGTAGTGAGACATGCCTATAGGGGTCTTGAATGCTGTCTAGTATGCCTATAATGCATCATCCAACTTTTGCGATCAATTTGTCTGGTTTGCATTCACAGTCTTGGATAGAATATGTTTAATTTCCCTGTTAGACCCCTCCAATTACTTACTCATCTGAGGATGATAAGGTGTGCCACCTGATGTTTCACTCTATACTTTTCAAGAAGAGCTTTAAAAAGCCAATTGAAGAAGTGAGAACCTTCATCGCTAATGATTGCTCAAGAGGTGCCAAACCTTGAGAAGATATTCTTTTTCAGAAATGTTGTGATATTTTTGCCCTCATTATTGGGTAGAGCCACAACCTCAACCTACTTCAATACATAATCCATAGCAACAAAGATGTACTTGTTTCTGTGTGAGCTAACAAAAAGTCCTATGAAATCTATCCCCCATAGATCAAATAACTTAATCACCATAATAGGTTTAGCGAGAGATCTAGTTTGTGAGAAACACCACCTTCTCTTTGGAACCTATCATAAGCTTTGGCATAGTCGTGGCTTTCTTGGTGGATAGTGGGCTAACAATACCCATACTATAAGATCTTATTGCTATCTGAATTCCACTATGATGCCCATCCACCAATAACGAGTGACATGCCTTAAGTATGCTCATCATCTCAATCACAGGAACACAAGGACGAATAAGCCCATTAGCACATACTAGAACAAGTATGGCTCACCCCAAAAGTACTTTCTCACATCAGATATAAAATTTGGATGCTGATGTGTGTTTCAGGTCGGGTGGTATAATGTCACTTACCAAATAGTTTGCATAGTTTGCAAACCACGATATCAAATCATGAGATATAAACACTCTCTTATCTAGAAAAGTCTTGTCGATCTCAAATCTATCATCAAACTTTATCATTGCCCATCTTCCAATCTGGAAAGGTGATCTAAGACGTGACTCTCTGTCCTTTTTCTGTCGATGACATCGAAGTTGGAATCTTGTAAGAGAAACACCCATCTCATCAACCTTGGTTTTGAGTATTTCTTATCCATCAAGTATCTTAGTGCTGAGTGGTTCATGTGCACCACCAGTTTTGTCCCCAACAAATATGACCTGAATTATTGAAATGCAAAGACTGCTATGAGTAACTACTACTAAGTGATGGTGTAATTCTTCTAGGCTGTATTGAGGGCTTTTCTGGCATAGTATATGGGATTTAATATCTTTTCTTAACATTGTCCCAGTACTACACCTAACGCCATCCCACTTGTATTACACATGATTTCAAAGTGCTTGGACCAATTTGAATCTACAATGGTTGGCGCTGAGATCAATCTCTTCTTAAGCTCTTCAAAGGATTTGAGACACACATCATTGAACATGAACTTAGCATACTTCTCCAACAACTTGCACAAGGGGTGTGAAATTTTAGAGAAGTCTTTTGTGAACTTCCGATAGAATCCTACATGCCCTAGGAAGCTCCTCACACCCTTAAATTAGATGGGGTTGAAAGCTTCTCAATCACCTCCACTTTAGCTTTGTCGACCTCGATCCCTTTGTTAGGTATCCTATGTCTTAACACAATGCCCCCTTCACCATGAAGTCACTTTTCGTAATTAAGCACCAGATAGCTCTTTTCGCGTCTTTGCAAAATAGCTTGTAGGTGCTCCAAGTAGTGCTCAAATAAGTCTCCAACCATATTAAAGTCATCCTTGAAGACTTCGATAGTCACTTTTACCATATCTGAGAAGATGGACATCATGCATCTCTTGGATGATGCTGGCGTGTTACATAACCCGAATGACATCCTCTTGAATGTGAAGGTATCATAAGGGCATATAAATGACATCTTCTTTTGATCATCTAGAGCAATAGTGATCTAATTATAGCTTGAATATCTATCAAGGAAGCAATACCAACCCTTTCCAGCTAGTTGATCCAACATCTGATCCACAAATGGCATAGAGAAGTTGTCTTTTCTATTGAAGAATTGAGTTTTCTATAATCCATGCATACCCTCCATCCTATGATTGGCCGGATTGGGATCAACTTATTGTTGGCATCTAGCACCATTATGATACCCATTTCTTTGGGAAACACTACATTGGACTCACGCATTCACTATCGACAATTTGGTAGATCACTCCTACATCCAACCATTTGATGATCTCCTTGTGTACAACCTCTTGAATAGGCAGACAGAGGTGCCTTTGGTTCTCAATGCTTGGCTTTTAGTCTTTCACCAACTGGATTTTGTGTGTGCATATCCCAGGAGAGATACCAATGCTATCTGTAATCATCCATTTGATGACCTTCTTGAACTATTTGAGCAATATGACTAGGGCAGTCACTTGCTCCTCATTCAAATCTACAATAACTGTAACTGGCAAGGTATTGTTGGCTCCCAAGAATGCATACCTCAGATGTGCTGGAAGGGCCTTCAATTCTAACACCGATAGTTCTTCTATGGAGGGCTTTATAGGCAATGCCTCCTGATTCTACAAGTCTAACTTTAGCTTGGTTTGGCGCCTAGGACCATAATACACCCCTAGAGCATTCACTATCTCCTTATAATCCAGGATACCATCACTTTCCAAGTTCATCAGTGCTGCTTCCAAAGTGTCAACGCCTAATCTTACCTCAAGTGGTACTTCTGGTTTAGTATCATCAACAACATCAATAACACAGACCACCCTCAAGTCAATGTATTTCTTTTCTTGCTAACAGATGTCAAGGACAATCTTATATCTCCCAAATCTAAACTTGAGTTGGCCCTTCTCCATATCCACCAAGGTGCGTCCAGTGGCTAAGAAGGGCTTCTCCAAGATGATAGGAACTTCAAAATCAATCTTGTAATCAAGGATCACAAAATCTGCTGGAATATACACTTTTTAACTTTTATGAGCACATCAGATAGTATCTTCATAGGATTCTTCACCGTGTGATAAGCCATCAATATCGTATGCTCGTCGAAGTAGGGGCTCCCAATCCAAGATTGTTGTATACCTTAAGGGGTATCAGATTAATGCTAGCACCTAGATCACATTGTTCCTCACAAAATCCACATCTCCAATGGTGTAAGGTATAGTGAAAGCACCCAAATTTTCTCGCTTTTGAACCAAGGACCTTGTAGCAATAACACTGCAATGCTGTAGCCCTTGGGAAATCTCCTGACTCATAGAGTGCTTTTTAGTGACCAAGTCCTTCATGTACATAGCATACTCTGACATCTTCTCCAATGCCTCAATGAGAGGGATGCTGATTGAGAGATGTTTCAATATGGACAAAAGTGCTTGAACTTACCTTCCTCCTCTCTTTTTTTGATTCTATAAGGGAAGGGCGGAGGAGGCCTAGGAATAGGATTCAACTTCTGTGGCGCATCAGTAGCTTCACTCATAACATCCTTGCTATGATCATTTCCTATCTTTGCATCTTTAGTCACAACCATATCCTCTCGAACATCTTTCTCATCAACTAGCATGGGACGATCAATGGTGCTCTTTCCACCGCGAGTAGTAATAGCCATATACTGCCCTTCATTTTTAGGATTCTAAACTTTGTTGCTAGGCAATGTACCTATCTGATGCTGATTAAGTTGAGTTGACACTTGACCAAACTGTTTTTCAAGCTGTTTGATCACCACAGAGTTAGACTTAATTTTTTGATTTATACTAGAAATCTCTGATTTCATGCCCCTTAGAGTCTCATCCTGTGTCTCAACTTTCTTCAATAGGTAATCAAATATCTCCACAATTTTAGAACTGCTTGTACCTTCATCGCGGTTATGTGGTGGCACATAATGATCCTTTCTGAAGCCTTCTCTATAACCCCAATTTACATATCTATCGACCATTGTTCTTATCATAGTGTCCTCCATTGTTATCACTGTAAGATCTATCTCTATTAAAGTTCTGACCTTGGTTTCCTTGGCCTTGGTGTGAATAGTCTTGATTGGACCCTTGGGCATTAGTCCAGAAACCCCTATCTAATCAGAAACAAAATACACGTCCTCATCATAATCGAGTCATCATATATGAGTGCACATGGAGGTTGATGAACCAATGCATTTACTCTCTCTTGGTTCTGCTTCATCATCACCTCTATACCTTTGCAAATCTGGATAGCAGTTGCATGATTTCTTCATTGATCTTTACTTTTTCAACAATAAAAGCACATGACCTTTTGGTAGATGCTCTGTCTCTCTGCCACCATGGACGATTAGTCTTGACCACTCTTTCCATTCGCTCTGCAATCCTTCAAAATGGTTGATCCAAGAACATACCCCCCATGATAGTGTCAACACAGGCCTGACTGTTCTCATCAAGGGCACGGTAGAAGATCTCCACCAAGGCATCATCAACTATCTTGTGTTCACGGATGCTCGTCAAACATTTAGTCAATTACTTCTAAGTACTGCTGATTTAATCACTAAGAAGTTGCTCAAAGTTGTTGATCTGGTCCTTTAACTTGAGCTTTTTCGGTCTAGGAAAGTACCTTTCCAAAAAGTCCTTCTGCAAGTCGGCCCAACTGGTAATCGAACTTTCCGGGAGCTCAGATAGCCTTAATGCTGCATTGCCTGTAAAAGGCAATGGGAAGACACGAAGTCCAGTAGCATCCATAGATAGATTTCATGTCCACATCATACTCTTGCAGACAAATGCCACATTATATAGATGTCTATGAGGATCCTTTGATGGTAGGCCCATAAATAGCCAACGGTGTTGCAATATCTGAAGTAACCTGCTCGAGACTGTGAACTTTGTGTCTGCCGGTAGTAGTGGCAACACAATAGCTCCAGTCACCTCCATAGCTATAGGATTCAGCCTATATGATTCCACTAGTAAGCAATGACATTGAAATCCTGGGGGGCGATGGAGCGATATCCTCCAGAGAAGGTGGGTTCTCATTCTCAGCATCCTCATCGTTATTCCTGTTCAGAGTTGCATTAGCCACGTTGTTCGAATTATGTTGGGCCATTCTCCTTAACATTCTATGGATCTCTGTGTCAAATGGAGTTAAGGGATTGCCTTGACTCCGGGCATTGGAATACACTACACTTACAACCCTAAAACAGAATAAATACAACAAATAAAATAAAATTAAGAAAAATAAGGATTAACACTCAAATTACTATGAATGAACTAAGTGTAGCTGTATTCCCCAGCAATGGCACCAAAATCTTGATATCGCCCAAGTTATACCTCCTTTTAGATGATAAAGCAGTCTCTGTCAAGAAATAGAAGCTAACCGTGGTTAGGTTCGAACCCACAGGGAATACATAGATTCTAAAGAATTCAATAATTGATATTCAAATGGTTAACCAACGTACTTCACCAAAGAAGAGGGGGGTTGCAATAATCAATGAAAAATAAAACAAAACTAATTAACACAAGAGAGAAATCAATATGGAGAGAAACTACGGTACTGTGTTCTCCATGTTTCCCGAACTCAGTATCACCGGATAATCTAATTCTTTTCTAATGTGTGACATACAGGACGGTAAGTTAAGTTCACTAAGCCCTTTGGTCAAAGGTGAGAGGTGAATTTTAATATGTGACTTGACCCATCTCTATAGTGTGCATTACTAACCATTACCTATTATTCCCAGTACAACCTCCCCTTGGCCCCATTTGATTGATTAGATGAAAACATATCAATCAAAGCCTGTTAATTAATCTTTTTTCCTATTCATTACTACCTTGGTCCAGTCAGTAACACTAGGCGGGTTCTAATGTTGGCCACCACTAGAAAACATGCAAATGAAGAGAGTTAATTAATACATGCATACACACCTTCCAAGAATTACGGAATTATCTGGTCTTACTTTATTAGTTCTTTATGGTTCCCACAACCCTAGTATTGGATTTAGGTACTCATGATTTTTGTAAATGTAAGAATTATGCATTGTGAAAAGATAATTGAATATGTACACAATAGAATTAAGAACAAGCAAATCCAACTTCAATAAGAATCAGAAGCTTAAAGATGAAATTCAAACACAAGTGTTCTCAAAGACTCTTCAATGTGATCTCACAATTTTCTCTCTCTAGTTACTGCGTTCTCTGAGTACTAGGTGAACACTTATGACAAGTACCTAAAAAATATATTTATAATATGTAAAATACAAGTCCTAAATAAAGTAGTAGAATTGGGCAGCACGCCATACTAAGGGGGTTTATGGGCTGGGCCGTATTGCATTCACGACCCGTAATCGAGGTCTCATACTCTACTGATAGAAATTTGAACTTCAACTCTACAATATCCCTCTATGACTAGTAAAGTGGTTTACGACCTATAAAGGGTATTTCATCTGATGAAACTACAAAATGTCCCAATCTCTGATCTTCAGGGCATGAACCATCTTATACGTCTCGTAATACCTTCTGTGGCTCGTCTGTATGTTCATAGAATCAACTTAAGAAAATAGGCCCTCACTAGAATTGTTCACGAAATCATCCTATGACCCATAAATTGGTCTACAACCCGTAAAGGGTCTCATACAACAACACAAATCAACAACTTCTGCACTTTTTTCCAAAATCAAGGCCAACCTGCAATCCTGCAAATATAAACACAAAAGCACATAAAACCAACTAACATAGCATCAATAATGCTGTATTTTAGCAGCATATCAATACTGTTGGCAAAGACATCGGCTAATGCTCATCCATCCATAAAAGACCTCAGGCCCATCCGAAAATGACCTCAGATCGCAAGTATATTTCCTCGGGTCGATCGATAAAGACCTTGGATACTAATCATTATATTTTCTTACTTAATTCTCGGCTATAGCCATCACAAGTATCAATGCACAAGTAGTAATAAATACAATGTGTATGAATAGATCACAAATATAACATGATATCATCAATCAAGATGATCTCATTATTTCAATGTCATTAATATCTTAGTATCATCAATGCTTTAATATCATCAATGTCTCAAAATAAACAGTTTCTCATTGTCAATAATATCTCAATATCATCATATCATAATATAAGCACCATCTGACTATCAACACCAAATAAATCTCAACATCATATACAATATGGATTCACAATTAAATCACAACTCAGTAAATAGCTATATGACCATGTATTCAATACGAAAACTCATAATTAAACCTAAAACGATATAATTTTACCCCCAAACACTCAATTCCAAGCACATAGGTGCATACAAGGTTCATACTTTACAAAAGGTTAGAAGTCCACTTGCCTCAAATAAAATCTCGAAATCAAGAAGGAATCGTCACTTTCCCTCTCGTAGGATACTCCAAATCGCCATAATCTATAAAAATACAGCACCATAATGACATGAGAAATCAAATAATAGTAAAATCAATGAATTCAAAGAGAGGGTAAAATGGTCAAAAATCTCATGTCAAAAAATGTAATCAGAAATTGGAAATTTATGAATGAAAATATTCTACTTGTAAAAAGGAATCCAATGGTGAAATTAGTTTAAAAAATGGAGCTAAGATGAGGGAGAAATTAATGAGTTAAGTTTAGGAAACTCAAGTTTGACAATCCCCAAATTTCCAAAACTTAGAAGTTAAAGTGGAAATTAGTCATGGAAAATAGTGGAAATAGGTTATAAATAGTTACCCAATCCATTTACCTTTAAATTCTCAAAAATCCCCTCTTAGAATGAAGCTTGGAATGTCAAAAATGGTGGAAAATGAGTTAAAATCATATTTTAAAGAAAGACACTGTTGAGGCATCAAAAGTGCTCTGTAAACACCGAGCCTTATCCATGAACGTGGAGACCAAAAAGAGTTACACTACGTGAATGCGGCGGTCACCCTACAAACGTGGAGGTTTGACTACTGGATCTCTATGAACACAGCATAAGAGGCGCTACCAGGGAGTACTGGTGCCAGGTGCGCCAGAAGAAGCAATGCATCAGTATTTAGCCCAACTAAAAGTGAGACTTGGACCCTCGAGAATTCATTTGGAATGCATAAGCACAAAACAAATATAGAACCCTACCAAAAATGACAATCTAGATTTAATGAAACATTAGAATTTGAATTTGGAACCTTCATGGACCCGAACCCGAAAAGGATAATTTAAACTAGATTCAAACCTAAAAACTAAAAATATTCACAGAACCTCTAAAAATTACAACGAGGCATTTCTAGTGTTAGTTTTACCACTCAAAACCACTGGAATAGACAAAATTTCAATACAAGCTCTCAAACCCCGAATGTTGACCAAAGTCAAACTTATGATCCTAAATGAATTGAAAAAGCAACTTTGGATATATAATCTCCATTTTAACTCCAAATTTAATTTTACAAGTTCTCGTAGACCAGATTCAACATTCTAGAACTGATGGTATTAATGAAATCGATTCTGATACTCAAAATACAGAATGACCCCCAATTTGAATTTTGGACTCATCCATAGATGACCTAAGGCAATTTTCAAAAAGGGTAAAAAATGGTAATTTGATCAAAAATATCAAAAATGACCATCAAGGTCATTACAGAAGCAAGCACACTTGTCAAGGAGATGTTAATTTCTGCTAGCTTAAAGGGATGATCCCACATGATCAACTAAAAGAGTTCATTAAAGTGACCATCAAAAATAGGTATGAAAACTTTGCCAAGTCTTCCCATATGTATAGCAAGCCTTACATTGCAAGGATTTATAGCCTTAAAATGCCTGTCAGTTATCAACCTCCAAAATTTCAATACTTTGAGGGCAAAGGTAATCTAAAGCAGATTGTTGAACAATTTGTGGAGACATATAATAATGATGAGACCTATATAGACTATCTCGTCAAGAAGTTCATCCGCTCTGTAAAAGAAAATATCTTTAACTAGTACATGGATATTGAGCCTAATTTTATTGATAGTTGGGAATAGCTAGAGAATAAGTTTCTTAATCATTTCTGCCACATAAGGTGCACAGTGAGATCGGTAGAACTCATAAATAATTATCAAAGGAAGGATTAACCAGTCATTGACTTCATAAACAGATGAACACAAGCCTAAATTGTAAAGATAGATTTAGTGAAGCTTCTGCAATAGAAATATAAATCTAAGGAATGCACTGGGAGCTTCTCAACATCCTACAAGTAATCAAGACAAAGTCCTTCGAAGACTTACCTACTCACACTCATGACATGGAGTTAAGCATGTATTCTACAGGAATAGATATGATACTTGTTCATGATCCTCGCAAATGGAAGGATAAGCAAAAATCCAAGAAATAGAACAAATTTGTGCTAAAACATGATACAAAGGAACCCATGAATATGAATGCATTAGCTATGAAGTTCACTACAAAGGAAAGCAGGAAGCAAACTGTGAAGACAACTTTTCAAAGGCATCCAAATCGAAAGTTGTCTTTAAGGTAGATGCAAGAAAAGGAATATCCTTTTTTGGACTTAGTTTTCTCTCAAATTTTTGATGAACTAGTTGAGTTGAAGCTCATCGAGTTTCCAGAGATGAAGCAGATGAAGTTTGGTAAATCGATAAACCAAACTATTGTAAATATTATAGACTTTTGGGTCACCCTCTCGATAAGTTTTCTTGTCATCAAGGACAAAGTCATACAATTAGCTAAGGAAAATAAGATTATCCTTGATGATGAGAAAACAATTTCTTATAAAATCTTTATCATTTTTTGGTCGCTTGACCTAGTTCATAATATACCTTGAAAGAAGAAAAGTCATTAGAGCAAGAAAGATCTCAAAATCATAGAGATAATGATGCACGTTGCATTCTCATAACTAAGCAAAGAAGTAATAAGACAAGTTTACAAAAAGAATCATCGAACTAATCGACTAGAGGGAGGATAGTTTATAGATCAAATAAGAAAAAGTCAGTCAAGCATCCAGAGAAAGCAAAGGTGGAAATGAATCACCGTAGGAAACCATGATGTCCTGTGACTTTTGGGGAGTTCTTACCAAATTGGTTTCATATAATGACTATCAAAGACAAAATCAAGACATTATGTGTTAATGACGATAAAGGAGAAACAATAAGTGAAACTTCATCAAAAATGTCTCCCTTATTTTCTAAAATGCCTATGGAATCCGCTTCTCAAGAAATACATATATGTGATTCAAAAATCATATTTACAGATGTTGATCTTGTATATGGTGAAAAGATACAAAATTATTTATTATATATGGTGGGTCACGTGCTAGAAAAGAGGATAAATAGAATCTTGATAGATGAAAGATCTGAAGTTAACATTCTATCCATCTACACATTGAAGGAATCGACAACATGATCGAGGAGCTTAGTGAAAGTCATCTGTAAATACAAGGATTTAATCAAGGGGGCAGAGATCTATAGGCTACATCAAGTTAGAAATCCATATTGCTGATTTGCAATCTAGTGCTTGGATACATGTAAACTATGCAAATACTTCATATAATATATTGTTGGGCTGGCCTTGAGTACATGAGAATAAATTATCTCATACTCTTATATATTCAAGATGAAATTGAAAAAAAATAGTCACCAATGAGAATTCTTTCACTGAAGCTGAGTAACACTTGGCTGACACAAAATTTTATTGGAAAGGTTACATGGTGAAGAAGGCAAAACTTGACGATATCAAATCAACCAAGTCTGATAAGCTTCAAGCAAAACAACAAATATGTATGGTGAAAAAATCAAGGGCAATATTGAGGTATTTGATTCCTGTCCAAATAAAGGGAAGATTAAGTCCTCAAAAAAGAAGCAACTTTTGTACCCTGCTATGTTACAAGGTAAGAGGCCAATCAATTATCTGATGTTCAAGGAAATGTACCGGGAAGACTAACACTTCCTATCAAATACATTGATGCAATAAACTTCTATCCAAAGCTATTGGAAAAGTTTGTGGGACAAAATCCACTGCAGGATATGCCACTCCCTACAAAATGTACAAAAGACTTTGATCTAAATTCTTATAAGTTATTTACAAAGGTTGGATAAAACCCTAATATGACACCTAATAAAAATACAAAAATATTCCTAGAAAGGAGATGTGCGCATAATGCGTTTTTCCAATCTCCAATGGCAAATTCGAGGCTGAAAATGTGATCAACTTGAAAAATATTATAGGAAAATAGTCTTGGTTGATTTTTAGAATAATTGAATAAAAGTATAATTTTTCAATCTAAAAATGATTTTCAGTAAGAGTGCATGACAGGTGTGCGATGCACACCTACCACAGAGTTACACTTAGACTTGGTCCCAATATTTTCTACGGGATTAGAAAACTCAATCATAAAAAATAGCAAAAACCTCTATAACAGATCAAGTCTGCGACGCGGGCTTGGTACGACAAAGAGTATTTTTTTAGTTTTCTGTGAGGGGCATTTCAGACTTTTTACAACCCTTCCTAAAGTTAAAATAAGACCAAAATAGGTCATTTCTGGTCAAAAAGGGTTTCCGAACCCATTCTAAAGTCTTTTACACTAAGAATTTAGTTAGAATTCTTGAGAGAACAAGAGAAGAAGAGCTACTGTTCCAGAGGTAGAGGTCAATTTCTTGTGAAGACTAGTGGAATGCCCCTTAGTTGAGGTAGATTGATAGATGAACGTGTTGAGTCTTTGTGCATGTATTTCTTTATTATTTTCTTGTAAATTATACATATCCTACATATTTTCACATGTTTATAACCATCATAAACTTATTTACTGAATAAATGCTTTTACATGAGTTATTTCATAAAATCTTATATGTTATTTTATAAAAGATTGCAAGAATAAATGTAGGTGATGATTGTCGATTAGAGAAACTCCCAAATACGTCCCACATTGATAGTCGTATTGATAAGTCATTTGTCTACTCATTATTTTTGCATTAGATAGAGATTTGACATTCTGATTGAGTATCTTAGGAGTTGATATTATTCCATGTTATTCCATGTACTGGCGTCCTTTTGGGCTTGCATCTTTTCATGATGCAGAGGCAGATACTCAAGATACTCAACAGGCGCTCCGTTAACGGTCTATTCTCCCTACTTTTGATTGGTAAGTACTCCCCCACTTTCGAAGGATACCATTTGAAATTTCTTATGCTATGATTAGTTTAATTTGAGTTGTGGTAGCCATGGCTTGCCATGGTACCTTTCTAGACTATAGAAGTAGAGGCTTCATAGACGAGAAGATGATTACTTGATGTTGAGTCCTTTCTTTCCTTGAATGGAGTTTTCTTTAAATCTACTATTATTCCATAGATGTTGAGTTTGACCTATTTGGCCTATGGCCCTTATTCATTGAGTTAGAAGTACAATGAGCTGCCCACTATTATATTTCTTTATTGTAATATATTCCGCTGATTGAAATTATTGAATAAGTGTCATGAGGCCAAGTGGTTAGCTTAGGGACTAGAAATAGTCTCTGAGTGCTAGCCATGCTTAGGGTACCCTCTTGGGGTGTGAGAAACTTGGTATCAAAGAGCAGAGTTCAAGTCTTCTAGGGGGTCTATGAAGTTGTGTCTAGAAGAATCTTGTTTATGGGTGTGTTATGCACCACACTTTATAAGCAGGAGGCTATGTGACATTATGAATGTTTACACTTCTTTTGTATTCTAAGTTCATGTGATAGAGTTTAACTCTATTAAAATATCCATTTGATTCGTGTGTTATGCATTTGAATATCATGCCTCCTAAGCGTACTGCCACCCAGCGAGATGCCTCAGGCTCTAATACTAAGAATACCCCACTAGAGGTCCCTTCTCAGATAGGGATGAGAGCATAGGGTCAACCTGCTAGAACTACTAGGGTTCCATAGGCTCCTACTGCGCAAGTAGCCCCCACTTCAGAGGCAAACTTTAGGTGAGCCATTACTATTTTAACCCAGTTAGTGGCCTCCTAGAATAGTAGCTGGGGTCCACTAGCTCCTAGCTCTAGCTCCTAAGAACCCATTGTTGCAACCAGACTCAGAGTTTTTTTAAGGATGAACCCACCAGTCTACATAGGGTCGAAGGTTGAGGAAGACACACAGAACTTCATCGAAGAGATGTGGAAAGTCCTAAGGGCTATCCATATGATCGAGGTTGAAGGAGTTAAACTTGCCTCCTATCAGCTTAAGGATGTGGCAAATGTCTGGTATAACCAATGGGAAGATGGTTGAGGTGAGGATGCTAAGCCTACTGAATGTAGTGAGTTTGAGAGTTCTTTCCTCAATCACTTCTTTCTCCAAGAGTTGAGGGAGGAAAAGGTTGAAAAGTTTGTGAACCTAAGCAAAAGGGGTTGACTATCAAGGAATACTGTCTCAAGTTCATCCAGCTATCCAAGTATGCCCAAAGATGGTCCAGGATATGAGAGCGAGGATGAGAAAATTCATGTTTGGGTTAGGTGGACATGTGAAGAGAGAGTGCAAGGTAGCATTGTTGATCCCATGTATGGTTATCTTTAGAATTATAGTTTATGCCCAATAAATCGAGGGGGGCATGAAGAAAGATAGAGAAGAGAATTTAAGTAAGAAAGCAAAATCAGCAGGGCATAAGCCTAGCTTGCAGAAGCAAAATAAGAGAGATAAGTCTTACTTCTAGATGAGGTCTTCTAGTTATGCACCCTCCTCAATGAGTTTGCCCATCCAACATAATAGGTATGATAAAAAAAATCATATGGTCCTCAAAAGTTTAGGGCTCAGGGTTCTCAATCCCAAGCTAGTATGACTCAAGGTTAGAGGGGAAATCCACCCCGTGGAAAGTGCGGCAAACTTCACCTAGGTGAGTTCCATGAGGGAACAAATGCTTGTTATAGATGTGGATAGGTTGGTAACTTCCAAAATGAGTGTCTTATGAGAAGACGGTGTGATGGAAGTAAGAAAGCATAGTCCTCCACAACATCCCCAGCCTGCAATTATCAACAGGTTCCATTGCGGGTACAGGTGATAGAATAAACTATTTATATGCAATGGGTAATCGACATGATCAGGAAGTTACACTAGATATTAACAACAATATGCTTCAAATCTTTACTTTTGATTGTTATGCATTACTTGATCCAGGTGTCACTCTATCTTTTGTGACTTCCTATGTGGCTAATAGATTTGTGATTTTTCTGAAGTGTTTGCTTGAATCCTTTGCTATTTCCACTCCCACTAGTGAGTTTATCCTAGCTGAGAAGGTCTATAGGGATCATGTAGTATCCGTCTATCATAGGGATACATTGGCCAACTTAATAGAGTTGAAGATGGTTGACTTTGATATGATTCTTGGCATGGATTGGCTTTATGCTCCATTGATTGTAGGACACAAATTATTAAATTCCAATTTCCAAATGAACCAGCCTTATAGTGGAAGAGGAGTTCTGTTGCACCTAAGGGCAAGTTTATTTCTTACCTAGAGCCGGAAAGATAATCTCTAAAAGTTGTATCTACCCTCTTGTGCGAGTTAAGTCTAATGATTCTGAGCCTCTTACTCTAGAGTCACTCCTGATTATAAATGAGTTTCCTGAAGTGTTTCCTAAGGATTTTCTTGGAGTCCCTCCCAACAGGAGATTGTCTTTTTGGTTAATGTTTTCTCGGTACCTAACCTATCTCAATTCCACCTTATAGGATGACCCCAATTGAGCTAAAAGAGTTAAAAGAGCAATTAAGGGATTTGTTAGAGGAGGGCTTTATCAAGCTAAGTGTTTCTCCGTGGGGTGCTCCTGTCCTATTCGTGCGAAAGAAATATAGGTCTTTTAGAATGTGCTTTGATTATAGGCAACTAAACAATGTCATGATAAAGAATAAATATCCTCTCCCTAAGGTAGGTGATCTGTTTGACCAACTTCAGGGTGCATCTTGTGTCTCACAGATAGACCTCGGATCTGGTTACCATCAGTTAAAGGTAAGGGATATGATGTCCTAAAGATAGCCTTTAGGCCTAGATATGACCATTTTGAGTTTTTGGTCATGTCCTTTGGGTTGATAAATGCACCTGCAATCTTCATGGACTTGATGAATAGGGTATTCAGATAGTATCTTGATATATTCATGATTGTATATATTGATGATATTCTGGTATGTTCTAGAGATGAAGAGGAGCATGCCAATCACCTCAGATTAGTTCTGTAGACGTGAATTTTAGTTTAAGTCAGTGGCTTTCCTAGGCCATATTATTTCGGGTGATGTTATTCGAGTAGACACCTAAAAGATTAAAACGGTTAAGAACTGGACCAGATAGACCTCCCTGATCGACATAAGAAGTTTCTTAGGGTTGACAGGCTACTATTACAGATTTGTTGGGGGATTTTCTTCCCTATCCGCATAATTGACTAAGTTGACTCAGAAGAAGGTCATGTTTTAGTGGTCCGAAGAATATGAGAAGAGCTTCCAAGAGTTGAAAACCTTACTGACTATTGCACTAGTTTTAACCTTGCTTGATGGGAAAGAGGACTATGATTTATTGTGATACGTCAGGAGTTGGATTGGGTTGTGTATTGATGCTAAGAGCAAAAGTGATAGCCTATGCCTCCCGACAACTCAAGGTTCATAAGAGAAATTATCCAACCTATGATCTTGAGTTGGTAGCAGTAATGTTTGCACTTAAGATTTGGCGCCACTACTTGTATGGAGTGCATATGGATGTGATCACTGACCACAAGAGCCTGCAATATGCGTTCAGTCAGAAAGAGCTCAACCTACGGTAGATGAGATGGTTGGAGTTGCTCTAGGGTTATGACATGAGCATTCTCTACCACCCAAGTAAGGCTAACATTATTGCTGATGCTCTTAGCAGGTTATTTATGGATTGCACTGCCCATATAGAGGAAGGAAAGAAAGAGTTGGTTAAGAAACTACGTAGGTTGGCCCAATTAGGGGTACAACTTCAAGAGAATGGTGATGGTGGAATTAATGTTCAGAATGGGTTTGCATCATCTCTAGTAGCAGAGGTAAAAGAGAACCCAGATCATGATCATGTCTTACTTCAGTTGAAAGAAATTGTCCATAAACAAAAAGTGATGGTCTTCTCCAAAGGGGGAGATGGAGTGTTGAGATGGCATAGTAGATTGTGTGTTCCAGATATTGATGGAGTAAGAGATAGAATTATGGCTAAAGCTCATAACTCCAGATATTCTATTCATCCTGGCTCCACCAAGATGTACTACGACTTGAGAGAAGTCTATTGGTGGAATGGAATAAAGAGGGATATCACTGCGTTTGTTTCTAAGTGTCCAAATTGTCAACAGGTCAAGGTTGAGCATCAAAGGCCATATAGATTAGCTTAGAACTTTGAAATTCCTGAGTGGAAGTGGGAGATGATAAACATGAACTTCATTATCGGTCTACTGAGTTCCAAAAAACAACAATATTTGATATAGGTGATTATGGATAGGATGAACGAATTAGCTCACTTCTTAGCAGTCAAGACGACTAACATTATAAAAGAGTATGCCAAATTGTACATTCATGAGATTGTGTGGTTGCATGGAGTTCCCTTGTCTATCATCTCATACGGAGGAGCTCAATTCATATCATAATTTTAGTGATCATTTCAGAAGGAATTGGGTACTAAAGTAAATCTGAGTACATCCTTTCACCCTCAGACAGATGGCAAAGCAGAGCACATCATTCAGACTTTGGAGGATATGTTAAGGGCTTGTGTCCTTGAATTTAAAGGAAATTAAGATGACCACTTATATTGATCTAATTTTCATATAACAATAGTTATCATGCAAGAATCCAGATAGATCCCTATGAGGCCTTGTATGGGAGAAGATGTAAATCACCAATTAGTTGGTGATGTGCTGTCAAATTACAACATATTTGATGACTAAAATAAGGATTTTATGAGTTTTTGAAGTGACTTTTTATAGTTTTTATGTGTTTTTGTGTTGATATTGCAGAAAAGTTAGGTTGACATGATTTTGAAAAAAAGTTACAGATTTTGCTGAAGCATAGGCCATACGATCCCACCTACAAGTCATAGACCAAGCTACAATTGTAGGGTGGTATCATAACAGGAATCAAATACCAAAAGTTTAGAAATTTGCCAAGGGAGGGTCTCTCCTACAAGCCCAGCCTATGAGTCATAAGACATATTATGACTCGTAAAGATGGACTCGTAATAAGAATCGGAGAACCAAAATATTGGACCAAAAAACTAAGACCAACACTACGAGACCAACGTACGAGTCATAGCTCAAATAATGACTAATACTTATGGGTCATTCTAGTTCAGTCTAAGATGCTAAGATCCTGATATGAGACCCTGACTATGACTCATAGGCCATCCTACGAGTCATAACTGCAAAGTTTATCTGATGCCAATTGTCTTTTATGTATAATTTTTAGTGTTGTTTTGTACATACTATAAATAGTGTAAGATTAGGTTTCAGAAAGGGGAGGAGAAAAAATATGAGTTGACACTTGAAAAAGAAGCTTTTGTGTTTCTATGATTGGGGTTTCATATGTATTGTCTATTTTCCTTTGTTATTAATGTTGTTTGGTGGTGGCCAATACCAAACCTTATCTACTATCACGATCTCGACCAAGGTAGTGACGAATAGGAAAAGAAAAGTAGATGACAGGATTCGATTGATGTGTTCACATCCAATCGACCAAACCTGACCAAGAGGAGGTTGACTGGGACAATAGGTAATGTTAGTTGGCACGCTATGGTATCCGACCAAGCGCCATGGTAAAATTCGACCTTCACCTTTACAAGAGGGCTAGAAGAACCTAAATTACCATCTTGCATGTGATTCATCAATTGTAGTACTATTATCTAGGGCATTTTAGTCAACGATCCATGGGGAGAACAATTCCCAAGTTATCTGCAAATTTGAGTGTTTTCTCATATTTTAGTGAGTGTTTATTTTATATTTTTTCTGAATCACATGAAACCCCCATTAAGAGATTATAGTTATAGACACTAGAAATGATTAGTGGTGAATTCTTGTAGTCAAGCCCTATATTCCTTGTGGATTCGACCCTAACCTTGATAAGGTTAATTACTGATAGCGATCACTTTCTTATTGGAGCGTACCATTAACATCAATTGGATCGAAGTTGGCAAAGTAGAGTTAATTGAACCTGATGTTGTTCACCAATCCATGGAGAAGGTGAAGGTTAATAGAGAGAGGTTTAAGACTGCACAATGCGGCCAAAAGTCCTACACTAACGTGAGAAGAAGAGATTTAGAGTTTGAGGAGAATGAGTGGTATACTTAAATGTATCACCAATGAAGGGTGTTATGAAATTTGGTGATAGGGGAATGGTAAGTCCTCTCTATATTGTTCCCTATCAAATTGTGCGGAGGATTGGAGACATTGTTTACAAGTTAGAGTTGCCTTCTGAACTAGACGTGATCTATCCGATATTTCATGTCTAGATGTTGAAGAAATGCTTGGGAGATCCTGCATTGGTGGTTCCCATTGAGATCATCTGAGTGAAGGATAGCTTGTCATATGAAGAGGTTCTAGTTTAAATCCTAGATCATCAGGTTAGCAAATTAAGGATCAAAGAGAGCCTAAATCAAAGCCCTATAGAGGAATCAATTTATTGAGGAAGCCAGTGAGAAGTTAAGGATAATATGAGGGCCACATATCCACATCTATACGTACCTGATGATAAGACTGTTGAAGATAATTTCCTTACTCTTGATTTAAAATTAATTTTTCTATACTTGAGTTGACGTGTCTTGAGTTTGATGGGTTGAGTGAGTATTGGGAAGAGCCTCGATTGTTATTCATATCTTGATGTCCATTTCACTCTTCATTCAAGGATGTATGATTCCAAGAGGGAGATAATGTAATACCTAATTACAAAAATATTCCTAGATGAGGGATGTGCGCATACCGCATCTCCCAACTCCAATGGCAAATATGATGTTAGAAATGCGGTCAACATGAAAAATGTGAGGGAGAATAGTCTTGGTTGATTTTTAGAGCAACCGGATCAAAAGATAATTCTTTAATGCAAAAATGACATTGAGAGTGCACTACAGGTGTCTGAGCGCACCTGCTATGGAGTTACACTTAGAGTTAGTCCCAATATTGGACTGGAAATATAAAAAAGATTTAGAGCCTGAGTCAATCGATAGTTGGGAGCAACTTGAAGGTGAATTCCTTAACCGTTTTTACAGCACACGTCGTACAGTGAGTTTCTATGGGATTAGTAAACTCGATCGAAAAAGATTAGCAAAAAACACATATAACAACCAAGTCCGCAACATGGACTTGGTATGATGAAAAGCATTTTTTTTTCAATTTGTCATGAGGGGCATTCCAAACTTTTCCCAACCCCTTATAAACTTAAAACATGATTAAACTAAGTTATTTTTGTTCTAAAAAGGGATACTAAACCCATTCTAAAGTCTTTTACGCTAAGAATTGAGTTAGAGTTCTTGATAGAAGAAGAGAAGAATAGCTAGGGTTCCAGAGTTTGAGGTCAATATCTTCTGAAGACTAGCATTGTCTTTCATTCCAGGTATGTAAGGCTAACCTAAAGTATGGAGTTGCTTTTCCATATGCCCCTTTATTGAGGTAAATTAATAGATGAACATATTTAGTCTTTGTGCATGTATTTCTTGAATATTTTCTTGTAAAGTATACATATCCTACGTATTTTCATATGTTAATGATCATCATAAACTTGATTTACTCAATAAATACTTTTACATTAGTTATTACATAAAACCCTATATGTTATTTTATAAAATATTGCAAGAATAAAATTAGGAAATGAGTCTAGAGCCTTGACAGTATGAATGTGAATGTGACTATGACTGTCATCCTGATATGAAAGTGTTGATGATGATGCTGATGAAATTGATGTCCCCAGAGTCTTAAAGATTATGAAATTGATCTAGAGATAATGATACTAATCCAGAGTTGATGATTGATGTAATGAATTGAATTAACTATGTCCAATGAGACTAGTGAGATGACTAATCTTGATGATTGAGGTATTATGAGTATATTGAGTCTTGGGAGAACTATTGAGCACCGAATTAAGTAAGAGTAGATAATAAGTCAAATTCAATAACTATGTGGCTAGTGTAGGAGAGGACTAAACCATAAAATTGGATGTTTCCTTTGTCCCTAAAAGAGGACTTTATGTTCTTTATTGTGGATCCACCGATGTGATGTCCTTTACCCTGGCAAGGTACTGAATGGATGTGGCATTGGCATAAATGACATCGCTTCATTATATTATCACTAGCTTATATGTGATGGTTTTTAGTTAGAGAAACTCCTAGATAGGTCCCACACTAATAGTACTCTGAGTTAAGTTGATTGGATGAGTTTGGATTGGTATTGATGAGTCATTTGTCTACTCTTTGTTCTTGCATTAGATAGACTTTGACATTATGATTGAGTATCTTATGAGTTGATGTTATTCCATGTTATTATGCCTGTATCTATTTAATCCAACCATTTTTATACTCATACATTCCACGTACTAACGTCCATTTGGGGCTGCATCTTTTCATGATGCAGAGATAGGTACTCATGATCCTCAACAGGTACTCCATTGAAGGTCTATTCTCTCTATTGCTGATTGATGTGTCTTCCCCTACTTTCAGAATATACCATTTGATATTTCTTATGTTATGAGTTAGTTTCATTTGAGTTGCGGTAACCATGGCCTATCATGGTACCTTTCTAGAGTATAGAGGTAGGTGCTTCATAGACTAGAAGATGATGACTTGATGTTGAGGTCTTTTCTTCCTTGAATGGAGTTTTCTTTAAATGTACTATTATGCCATAGATGTTGAGTTTGACATATTTGGCCTATGGCCCTTATTCACTGAGTTAGAAGTAAAATGAGCTACCCACTATTATATTCCTTTATTGTAATGTCTTTCGCTGATTGAAATGGTTGAATAAGTGTCATGAGTCCAAGTGGTTAGCTTAGGGACTAGAAATAGTCTCTGAGTTCCAGCTACGCATAGGATACCCTTCCGAGGTGTGACACCTAAGGAACTATATAAGTTAGGAAAACTACCATTAGACAGTATCACTAGGCAAACACGTGAAGGTTTAGGCTACAACCAACCACCACCAGTCTGTTTCTCCACAAGAAGAGTAAGTAATAATTATATCACCATAGAAGATAAGTTTGCTTCTTCTAACAAAAGGACTTCTATATTTTATCGACTTAAAAGACCCACTACAAGAACTTATGTATTTGAGAGGCTGGGGCAATTAATGAAAAAGAATGACATGCATCGAAGAAGTTACCCAAGGGTGATGACACTTGTTCCGCCTATCCGAAACATAATTCCCCCTTAGATGGAACATCGAGTGGAGCTTATGGTTTCACATGATGAGATACTAAAGGCAAATACTTACCCTATGGTTTACACCAAAGAGCACGAGAAAGATGAAGAAAGTGTGGGCTTTTCATATCATATTACAACCTTGAATAAGCTTGACGTGTCATCTCGAATGAAGATTAATGTAGAGCTAGAAGATATTGCTTGGTACTGTTATGTATCTATCAACAACAATGATCCACAAGAATAAAAAGATGCTAAATGCACTCTACTTAAGATGACCCTACAAAGTATCTGAAAATGTGCCTTGAAAGTACCCAGAAGCTTAATTTTCATATATCTCAAAATCCATGCGTAATATAAAAAATATGACCTAATATTCTTGATTAGTGGGTCAAATTGAGTGACAAATAGGTCTAACCCTGATTCTAGAGCAAGCGAATCTTAATTTCATTTTCCCAAAATTTTGATTTCCAGAATCAATCCACGATGGTACCACAACATGTATCCATCGCGGACCTGTGTAAATTTTGCCTCTGTGATAGGTCCATGTCGTAGATCAAACACGAACCTATGTATTTTTTTGCCAATGATTTTTATCTTAGCCCAAGGGTTTTGTTTCTTGAGCCTAAGCCTTCCCATGTGTGAAAATACCTATACTTAGCCTTATTTCACCCTCATATCATTCAAGACATTCCCAAATACTCTCTCAAACACTTATACAATATTTTATCTCCAAATTCCAAGTCCCAAAACTCATGGGGATCTTAAGGGTCTCATTCAAGCTTCAATTCTCAATCTCTAATCTTCTTAACAGATTCTCAAAAGTCAAGGTATGTGGGTTTCTTTCATAGGTTCCTTTCACCCATGATGCCCAAGCTTTCTTTTACCTAAAATTGCATGATTTAAAGTTGATTTATGCATGGGTCTTACTTATTATGAAATTCATTGTATACTATATTAGGGTTTCATGAAATTATGATTGTTTTAACATGTTTTGAGCTATGAATCTAAGATCTAATGTGAGATTTGATGTGGGATTTTGATGTATATTACTTAAGGGTGTTACAAGTATCTATTGATGGTTTATATTAAATTTTCTAGCATGATTCCACTCTTGAATTGTATGGTTTTACACTAGCACTAAACACCCATCAAGTTTTTGATAAAATGTCCGGTTATGATTTCTTGAGTAGTTAAAGGTCCAATGCATGTTTTTTGAATTGAATGACTGTATGATGATGAAACAAATGTATGTATATAATATTATCTTTATAGTGTTGGGAATTGACCAAGCCTCACTTCGAGGGTTGTAGGCCTAGGTAACCATGTTGAGGGATTTGTACCTCGATTGCCTCTCTCAGGCGTTGGAAGGCCCATTTAGATTAGGGGCTTTGTACCTTGATAACCATATCTAGGGATTTGTACCTTGGTAACCATGTTGAGGGATTTATACCTTGTCAACCATATTGAGGTTTTTTTTACCTCATTTGCCTCTCCAAGGAGGTGAGTCGGCTTTTGATATTCACTTGTAATAGTCTCCCCTTACATATGTATAATGTTCTATGTAAGCAGGATTTACCTCAAGCATATTCCATGCATGCCATATCATTATATGTTACTCATTGCTTATGCTTATGCATTTCAATTATGTTGCTTATCTCTTGTTGCATAGCATCCTACATACTTAGTATATTCAAATGTACTAACACATACTTTATGCCTACATGATGTCACCATACAGGGATTGGGGCTGCACTTGAGCATCTTCCTCCACGTGGCTAGTACGATTTCTCCGAAAGCTATTTGGTGAGTCCTCCATTCTGGGGATGATGTTTATGATCTTATGCCATGTTCTAAGACTATCTTTCATTTATGTATGTATTGACTATGAAGGTGAGCTCAATTTCTTGTCTTTGCCCCGCTCTTAGCTATGTAGTAGAGGAGTTGTTTGACATGTTACGTATTGAGCTTTGACTCTCTTATTTTGATTTCTATGTTATGAAAGTATCCCTTTAGTCCCTCCTCCCTGATTTCTACTCTTATTATATTGTTTAATTGCTTTCGTGACCAACGATATGCAATGATATATTAAGAGTCTTGTTTGGGATCCCTTCGAGTTTCCAATTCATCGTGTCATGTCTAGGCCCTAGGCTTGGGTCGTGACACCGCTAGTACTGGAAAGAGTGCAGGACATAATAGATCCACTAAAGAAAGTTAACCTTGGCACTGAGAAAGACCCAAGGCCAACTTAGCTAAGTGCCTTTCTAGAAGCTTATGAAGAAAGTGTTTATATGAACACACTTAAAGAATACAAGATTTCTTCATGTGCAGTTATAAAGAAATGCCCAGATTAAATCCTAAAATAACCATCAATTGGTAGTCAAAAATAGTGCTTGTCCTGTCAAGTAGGCCTAAAGACTTTTTAGTCCAACATTGGTTCCATTGATCAAGAATGAAGTTGACAAACTCATTGAGGCAGGCTTCATTTGTGTAGTTAAATGCCCTACATAGATTTCAAGTATCGTTCCCACGAGAAAGAAGAATAGTCAAATTAGAGTTTATGTTGACTTTAGAGATCTAAAAAACACATGGCTGAAAGATGAATTTTCATTTCCTATTCTAGAGTTGTTAATTGATGCTAGCATAGGTTATATAGCAATGTCATTCATAGATGGTTCTTCTTGTTACAATCAAATCTGCATAGCATCAAAAGATGAAGAACTCACTACAATTTACACCCCTAAAAGTATCTATTGCTATAAAGTGATGCCTTTTGGTCTACAAAGTGCTGGTGCCCCACATATAAAAGACATATGTAGAATATATTTGATGACTTACTCTACAAAAATGTCAAATATTATATTTATGACTTAGTGGTAAAGTCAACAAAGATGCGCGACCATTTGAAAGGTTTAAGGATAGTATTTGAATTGGTCCGAAGATATCAACTAAGGATGAACTCATTAAAATGTGCCTTTGGAGTTACTTCTGGTAAATTTCTTGGCTTCATTATGCGACATCGAGGAATTGAGATCAATCAAGCTAAAGTTGATGTGATCTTAAAGATGCCTGATCCTTGAGACATTCATTAATTGAAAGCATTTAAGGAAAGTTAACTTACCTGAGGAGGTTCATCTCAAACCTAGTTAGAATATACTAACCATTCAATCATCTTATGAATAAAAGTGTTCATTTCAAGTGGGATCAAATGTGTAGCGAAACCTTTGAAAGTATTAAAGCATATCTGGTAAAGCCTTTAGTTCTAGCAACCCTTATACCTGGAAAGCCATTAGTACTCTATATTGTAGCACAACAGAGGTTCATAGGAGCCCTATTAGCTAAACAAAATAGTGAAGGCAAAGAAAATTCTCTCTACTACTTGAGCGGAATGATGACACCAAATGCGCGAAATTATTCTCCAACAGAAAAGTTGTGTTTGGCTCTAGTCATCTCAATTCAAAAGATGAAGTACTATTTTCAAGCTCACATCGTTTGCCTCATTTCTAAAGCAAATCCCATTATGTTTTTCATGTCAAAACCAGTCCTAAACGACCAATTAGCAAGGTGGTACCTTCAATTTAATAGTTTGAGATCATATACGTCCCCTTGCTGGAAATATTCTATTTACATGGGCGTTTTACATGAAAAGTATTTTTGTAGCTGATTTCCATGGATTTTCATGCAAAACATTTAAAAATAATAAATTTTAGAGTATAAATACTTGCGGAATTTTAATTTGCAAGCAATAGCGCAGGTATTTTTGGTAAAATTGAGCTGAAAAATATTAATTATGAAATTGCTTGAAAAAAACTTTCACAAATATTATTTCCGCGTGTAATTCCCTTGGTATAAGAAAAAGAAATTGAAAACTGAGTAGGAATAATTACATAAGATAGTTCTTGAGAATTTGTATTTGGGATGGGGATTTCATGGGGTTTTTTTGAGCTACGGATGGATAGAGGGATAATTTTCTGGCGATTTACTTGGGAATAGTATATTTATGGATTTATGTGGGGATAGTATATTGGGGATTTTCCTATCGATTTAGATAAATAACAATTTACTTGGGGTTAGTATAACAGTGGATTTAAGTGGAGATATATACTTGGAGTTTTTTTTTACAGACTTAGATACACAAAAATTTACTAGGGGTTCGTATAGAAGTGAATTTATGTGGAGATATATGTCAGGGAATTTTTCTACTACTTTATATTCATGAAAATTTACTTTGGATGGTATAACAACTAATTTATGAGGAGATAATTTCCTAAGAATATAGGTACAAATAGAGTTACTAGAAAATATTGGAGTTGCGAAGATATATAGGAATTCGTCCTATGTAAAATTAATATGAAATTTTATTTTTGTAGATTTACTTAGAAAAAAATTAGTGAAAATTTATTGGGGTTTCTTTTAATTAAGGAATCGTGAGAAATAGAGTCTCAGGCCTTCTTGACCAGAATTCGATTTGTCACAACTAGGACAATAGAAATACCAAAACGCTATTGGAATACTCAAAATTATACCGAAGCACATTATATAACTATAATAACCTCCTGAAATCAGTGGAACCATCAAAAATTCAATATGAGCATTCAAACTCAAAATATTGACCAAAGTCAAACCTTAGTTAAATTTTAACTTCGGACCTCAAATCCATATAAAACTCCAAATCTAATTTCGATAACTCTCCTAGACCAACTTTCATATTTGGGAGCTGATGAAATCATCAAAATGTTATTTTGAAACTCGAATCTCCAAATGACCCCAAATCTTAAATTTAAAAAACTTACGTCTTTAAAATTCAACTCTTCAGAAAAAGCTCAACTTTCACAGAATTTTCAAAAATCAACTTTCAAAGCTAACTAATTATAACTCAAGACAACTATAGAGAGGGGTATAAAATTGTTATTTTTCTAAAAATTTCAAAAATGACATTCAGGGTCATTATATACTCATTCCATTACTTTTTAATTATGCCTTACATTAAATTATTTTTTATTTATTCAGTTTAACAAATCAAAAGAATTAATTGTCTTCTTTCAATATTACCTTGTAATAAGTATTTAAATAAATTATTCATCTAACTTAAATTGTAAAGTACAAAATATAGTAAGATAAATCCATAAAATAACTTTTTTAAAGAGACGATTGAGTCAATACGAGACAAGTAAAAAAGAATGAAGAAAGTATTTATTTATTCTTAGACTTTTTTCCTAGATTACAATTTTTTGTTCTTTTTTGAAAATTATTTTTTGAAGAAAAATGACTTTTTGGCCTAATTTTATTATTTTTGTTTAAAAAAGGACCAAAAGGAGGATTCATTAACCAAATTGGAAAAGCTCCAGTAAAAGAAAATGAAAAGATAAATTTTAAGGAGGAAAAAGAAAAGTCACTCAAAATAAGGACTTAAAAAGATGGGGACAATTTTTATTCCAAATCAAATTGGGGCTAGTTGATTTCTTATAAAAAACATTTTCCTCCTCCATGGCCCATTAGCGGCAAAGTAAGAATTCCTTTAAGAAATTGCAAACACAATATTTTTAAGGCATCAACCAACAAAAGTAAGTTTTATTTATAACCTCGAATTAGCAGATAAGTATTTGAGCCATGAATCTTTGGATGCATTGTATGGTCTAAGCTTTCTCAGATTTCCATTAGTGATAATTTTAATTTGTGTGACCTTTAAAGTCTATTTTGGTTCATCTCGAATACTTGAATTTCAGAATTAAAGTCTTACTACTTAAATCATCCATGAAACTCATTCTCTCTCATTTTTTCTTTTTGAAAACATATTCTGTTTTATTAATTCAATCTGTATAAATATTTTTTTTTATCTTGAAGAATATAAATAAGTTTGTTACATTCATTGGATATCTTGTAAAGGATATTAGATTACTAACCACTATGTTAAATAATCACTTGAAGAGCTGGTATATTATATCTCCACTTATAGAAGAGATGGTATTTAGAGCTTGTACGATGCCTTCGCTTCTTTGTGGAGGATTTAATACCTATACGGTGGTGTTTCTCTATCCTATACTTTTTTAGTTTAGGTAAGTACTAGCTACAAGGATTTCATTGTTAGATAAAACTTTCATAAAAAATGAGATTTACTTGTGTAGTGACCATGTATGACATTTTCGTGTTTCTGTAATGTTTGTGCTTTCTTGAGCTTTTGTATAGTGACCTCAAAATTATTATGACCTATTAGGTTTGTTGGAATGGGTATTTGATGGGTTGAGAATTGTCCAAGTTTGCAGTTTAGCGAGGAGCCAAAACTGGTAAAATGAGTTTTCAATCAAAATCGTGGTAAACGGCCTCAGAATGAAATTCTGATAGTTCTGTTAGTTCAAAAATGGTTAAATTGTTCTAGGAAGGTGGTTGGTTCAAGAATGACGGGTTCTGAGTTGATTTTGAGCTAAAAGTTGCAAATGAGTTCTATCAAAATCTAAAAAGAGTATTTCTATGAAAACCCAGCTTAAAGTGCTCAGAATCAGAAACTGATACTGTGCTCAGCTTCGTAATATTGAAAACATCCTAGAATAACCTTTTGATAGTTGTCAGGGACATCTGGTTGCATTTTGACCACCTCAGTTCTTTTACCCAATTTTAACTAGAAATACGTATGGTGCTCTTTTTTCCGTAGAAGGTTCCATTCGAAAATTGGACTGGATTGTTAGATTTGGAATATTGAAATCAGCATGGTTACACCACTAGTTTGCAAAAAGCATATAGTAAAAGCCTTGGGAATGCCCCAAAAGAGAATAGAGTTGGGCTGGTGCAGTACTAGCAGAAGTTGCACTCCACATTCGTGGAGGCCGGTGCTGCGATTGTGGAGGACAATGCCGTGATCATGGAGGCCAACTTAGCACAACCTCGTGTTTCCGGAGGGCCGCCCACGCACTTGGAGAAAGGTTAATGATCCATGTCTCTGCGTACGCGGAGAAGGGCCTGATGGTCTATATAAGTTTATCAACAATGCGAGCTAGTTCTATTCTCACATTTCATCAACTCGTAAAAAGCTCATTTTAAATTTTATTTTTAGTGATTCATGGGTCCACGCGACCCATAATTTCTCAAGAAATGTCATGGTGAAGTTGGTTTTTGGTTTTGATGCGTGTTTCAAGGTAAATTTCTAGTTTTTGTTACTTTTGTTATTGATTTTGGCAAAAACTTTATATGTCAATTTTGTTCCCAAATCTTGATGGAATCGAATGAAAGTTTAGCCTAAAGTATTCTATGTTCTGAAAGGAACATTATGGTTAGCTAGGTGTTGGTTATAATTATCTGGTTCTTGAGAATTTAAGCCAAGAAAGTTATGGAAAAGGGATTTTCCAGTATAACTTCTAACTTGGGTTTTAGATGTTTTCTCGATATTTTGGGGCCCGCTTTGGGCTAAATTTTTAGTTGTAGGATTGGGGCATTGTAGGGGTATGTTTTGGATTTTTTGTTTAGCATTTCAGATGTGAGGCTCATTTTTCCCATTTTTGATCCCCTTTGCCTAATTTCACCCATTTCTTGAGATAGTACAGCCAAACTAATCATGTTGTCACCATGAATCATATTGTAATAGTGGAGCAACTTTCAGAGTTTATTAGGAAAGGAAACGCATGATTAGACTGATTCAGAGTTTAGATGGCATTTTCCAAGTAGGCTAGGCTTTCCCTAAACCTTACATACAGTAGAATTACATGCATGTTGAGCCTTAAATGTGTGTAAAATGCTAGTAACTTTAAAATTGCGTAGTGTCATGGTTATGAGGTGTAATTTGCTTGGTTAGCTGCAATTGCTATGTCTTGATGCATATATAATTTTATATTGGTAATGTTAGGCCGAAGGGAGGTCGTGTAAGGGCCATTTATTGGCCGATGTTGTGAGCATCTACGTATCCTGGTCTGACCGATGCCTATTGAGTGACTTTTTCTGGTACTTACCCCTACTTCTGATATGATTGATGCCTACTGGATGCCTTTTCTAGTACTTACCCCTACTTTCTGCATCTTTTAATGGAGCGAGTTTAGGTATAGACTGCGAATATTGAGCAGGGGAGTTTCGGGAGAGCTTAGGGGATCTTTGGTGAGCACCGACGGTATTGAATACTTTGCAGTCTCCTTTATTTTGATAGTCATCTATTGTTTCCAGACATTTGGCCTTGGACTAAATGGAGACTTGCTTCTGAAGTATTGTGTGACAAAAAGATACCACCAAAACTTAAAGGTAAGTTTTACAGAGTGGTGGTTCGACTATCGTTATTGTATGGAGTGGAGTATTGGCCAATTAAAAAGGCACATGCTTAGAAGTTGCATGCCGCAGAGATAAGGATGCTGAGATGGATGTGTGGTAACATTAGTAGTGACAAGGTTAAGAATGAGACCATCCGAGAAAAGCTAGAGGTGGCCCTGGTGGCAGAGAATATGAGGGAAGCGAGACTGCGATGGTTTGGACATATGCAGAGAAGGAGTACTAATGATACTATTAGGAGGTATGGGAGGCTAGTTTTGGGAGATACTCGGAGGAGTAGAGGTAGACCGTAGAAGTACTGTGGGGAAGTGATTAGACAGGATCTAACGGAACATGATCTTACTGAGGACATGACCCTAGATGATTAAAAAAAGTGGAGGTCGCAAATTAGAGTAGCAGGCTAATGGTAGGGTTAGGAGTTTGTTGTCATGTATTCGTATTACCTGTTATATTATGTGTCAGTTTACTGTATTTACATACTGTCATTATTAGTCGATCTTTTCTGTTTCCTTCCCTCCTTTTGTAATATCTAGTTCGTTCTTACTTACGAGTTTTGAGATGAGGGTTCCTAGGAAACAACCTCTCTACTTCTATGCTATTGGTAAGGTCTGCGTACATTCTACTCTCCCTAGACCCCACTCGTGGGATTTACTAGGTATGTTGTTGTATGTTACTGTTGTCGTAGTAGCACTCTTGAGTTGTATAATATTATGGCTCTTAATATATGTATATGTTATGTCTTTGTGCCTATTGTAGCTCTATACAGTTGACTTCTAGGTTTTGGGTAGGTTTCAGTTATTACGTTATCACTATATTGATTTGAGCTTTACTAGTTTGTAGGACAAGTATCTTTGGATTAGGAATTAGCTTACCTATAGGTGCGACTTCGTAGGCACTATCATGACCGGGATCTGGTTATGATAAGGTGGTATCAGAGCATATGGGTTACTTGTGTCAACTATATAGAGCTACCATCTAGTAGAGTCCTATAGATGGGTGCCGAGACGTCCGTGGCATATCTCTAGGATGCTATTAGATGTTTAGGAACTTTCCTATGTTATTAATTCTATTATGCATCTTGTCAATGGTTCAATAATTTCTAAGAATTAGGCCTCATTTGTTCCTCTGTGCGGATGCCGCATAGAGGCCAAACTCCAGGCAGAGGAAGTATTGTGTCATCAATCCCCGATAGGAAGCAACCCAGATACCATTGAGTATAGGCTAGATGCCGTTGAGTTGCAACAGCCGGATAGAAAACTTGCAGGCATTAAGAATGTAGAAGGGCCTCAGAGGCAAGCTTCGTGATAAATACTTAATGGTGGTGACTGTGTATTATGTTATGAGAGATATTGTTGGCGCTGGAGTTCGGTGATAAGTATATCCGTACGTCAGCTGCTGGTTAAAGGTTATATGGATTATAAGCACTCTTGATAGAATCCCTAAAGGTGAGATTAGTTATGATTGAGGTAAGGCTAAGCATTGGTGCTCTCTAAGTATTCATATATGATTATAACTACAGGTTTGACCTATTGGGTCTTCTAACAGTGGTAAGTATCTGGTGGAATTCTGGGTAATTATCACATGTGTTATGATTATACCGTATTGGTGGCTGAATATAAGCCAATGCCTTATGATTTATACATATAGACATTTCGATACTCGATTGTTGAAATGGGTAGTCTGACACTAGTGTACACTATGTTTAAGAGGCCGTCTATCAGTTATACCGCTGGCCATACCTTGTGCCTAGATGGATATGACTCTATGGTGATGATTTAATTGGTATGTAGTTCCCTTGATTTTTGGGTGACTGGATGTTTGAGTAAATACTATGCCTAAAGGCTTAGTTGGATGGTTTATTGTATTGAATGTTGTTGTACTATCGGCTGAGTTGCTGGCCCCTATGCCCTAGGGATTTATTATAATTGTTAACCAATTGGGACTGTGTTATCTAAATTCATAGCAATGCTTTACAATGGGGATGTTGACTACCTTGTCGGGTTGCTTTATGTTCAGTTATGATTTACATTGTCAACTGCATTGCCTAGCTTATTGACCACTTGAGTATGGGCTCTAGGTTCCTTTTATCTTGGGTCATGATATAAAGGTAGTATAAGATCTAATTTTAATAGTAGGGGATTGGGTATGATGATTCTTCAGGGTTGTGACACATAGGTCAAGTGATATAATCAGAAGGCCTCGATTTTAATATTGTCCTGAGGGCAGATTGATCTGTTTTTGTGATATGGTTGCTGATGTCATACTCCAATTGGCTAGTTTGAGCCTACAAATAAAGGCTCGTATAGTATAGACTTGCTACTGGGCACCTTAGCCAGGGTCCAGGGTATTTGGGATAGACTGAGGATAGCTCAGAGTTGACACTCGGAGTTACGCCAACTAGCGGTGCCAAATTATGTAGTTGAGATTTGAATTTGAGAGATTCGAATGGTGTAACCACCTTAAAGAAGTCATGTAGGGTGAAAGGTGAGGTAAGCTCAGCCTTGATATAGTAGCCTTTGAGGTTTTTGAGGCAAGTTGGGTTGGTTGCACCTGAGTTAGCCTTACCCCTATCTTATAATGTTGTACATCCTATTTTCTGTGTACTGATGTTGTGCTGGTGTATTTTGGTGAGTTAATTGTATTCCAGGAACTTTCGGAGAGTGAGATGATGATCGGCTACTGCCAAGTGAGGTTTAGTGGAAAATATTTTGGGGACTCGGATCTGTTGTGGCAATTGTGAGTGGCTATTTGTGGTTGGGATGGCTATTGCGTTGTATAGCATAAACTTGGTGACTTATAAACTCCAATGGCTATTATAACAATTTCTACCAAGAATTTATTGTTAGCCATTATGGAATGGGATCCAAATGGTAATATCTACTGAGGAACATGTTGAGAAGTGATATACGGGTTTCTTGATATAAAGAGAAGTACTGAGAGTCAAATGAGTGGAAGGCCTATTAGATATTTGTTGCACTTAAGAATGTGTTTGTAGTGCTGCCTGGTAGATGGGACAAGAAGGAAAAGGAGATTTGGCCCTTGTGTTAATGTGAGCCTAATAGCCAAAGTTAGCCGCTATGACTAGCCAGTGGAATATTTTGGATTCGACTTCTAGATAGAAAGGAAGTGCCTGAGTTGTTGTGGGCTATATAAACTGATTATGATCGACATGCTCGTGGTGCAGACTGGAACTTGCAATTATGCCTGTGTTCAGACTTTCATGGATGAATGTCTTTTAAGTAGGGGATGTTGTAATGACCCTGTATGTCATTTTTGCGTTTTTGTATTGTTTATACTTTTCTGAGCTTTTGTATAGCGACTTTAGAACTATTATGACCTATTGGGACTGTTGGAATGTGTATTGGATATTTTGGTTGAGAATTGTGTAAGTTTTGCAGTTTAGCAAGGAGCCAAAATAGCTAGTTTTGGATCGTGATAAACTTGGTATTAGAGCATGAGGTTTTGAAATGGTCCTTGACGTCCAACATACCATGTCGAGTAGAGTCTTATTTTGTCACAACAAAATTTCTACATCATGATGGTGCCTATTAGATACAGCCTATAGGCCAGTTAAATCCCGACCAAAGGTACCTATCTTAAATTCTAACATATCACTATTGGCCATAAAATGCCATCTGCATAGAGCTTCTATAAACACAAGAAAACACTTATATATATATATATATATAGAGAGAGAGAGAGAGAGAGAGACATAGTGACAAATAATGTGCATAATCAAGAGGAATCCCTACATATACAAGCCAACTACTAAGTACAATGCCACTATCTGAATACAGAGGAGACTATAGAGTATAAAACGTCATATGCCTCACGTAGAATTAGTTATATCAAATCCCCCACTCTAGGAACACATAGTCGACTTTCAAACCTATGACTATATCCTGAACACCAAATTTTTGTAAAACTCTATCTTTGGGACCTACTGCTATGCTGTCAAAATACAACACTTTTGATGGTTAAAACTTGGAATTTTGTGTGTTCTCATTGCAAATTTAGTGGATTTTATGTGCTTTTGTGTTTGTTTTGCTGCATTTCAGGGTTGGCATTGATTTTGTGAAAAATATGCTGAAGTTGCTGATTTTAAGGATTTATGAGACTCTTTACGAGCCATAGAGAATTCTATAGACTGTGAAGGAGGTTTCGTGTGAAATTCCAATGAGGGGTAGATTTTTGAATATTGGTTTCAGAACATGCAGATGGGCCTTGAAATATTTTATGAGTCATAGATCAAGTCTTGTAACCTTAGGATCAGAGAAGGAGGACTTTTTGAAGTTTCATCATGTGAAACCCTCTACATACCATAGAAGTCAAGTCCAAATTTTTAGTAACAAAGTAAGAAAGCTTGACTATGGGCCATAAAACACTATATGGCCCGTAATGCATCTCGTGAGGTGTGCTGACCCAGTTTTCCTACTTTTTTTAGGACTTATATTTTAAACTTTATAAATAGTTTTTTAGATTATTTTTCTAGTAGACTTCAAAGAGTTACCAGAAAAATAGTAAGATAGAGTAGAGAAAAACATTGAAGAGTTAGAGAAACACTTGTACACTTTGATTTGATCTTCTAATTACAATCTTGTGATTCTCATTGAAGCTTGGATTTTCTTATTCTAAATTAAATTGTATAAGTGATCTATTATGTTATTCAAATTCATAAGTCTTGCATATACAAAACTTGTGAGTAGCTAAATTCACAATTTGGATTGCGAACCATGAAGAACTAATAAGATAATTTATAATTCTTGAAAAGTATGCATATATGTATTAATTAATTCTCTTCCTTTTGCATATTTTCTAGTAGTGTCCAATACTACAACCACTTAGTATTACTGACTGGACCAAGGTAGTAATGAATAGGAAAAGAGATTAGTTACTAAGATTCAATTGATGTGTTCTCGTCTAATCAACCGAACTAGGCCAAGGGGAGGTTGTACTATGACAATAGGTAAGGGTTAGTAGTGTCACATAGAGGAAATGAATTAAGTCACATAGTGTAATTCGCCTCTAGTCTGGGCTAAAGGGTTTGGTGAAGTTAACTTACCATCCTGCATGCTACACAGAAAAGAATTAGGATATCCGATGACACTAAGTTAGAAAATCATGGGGAACACAATACCCTAGTTTCTCTTATACTGGTTAAAACTCTTGTTTTAGTTTAGCATTACTTTTAGTAGTTGTTGTTACAAACCCCCTTTTTGGGGAGATAAGTTGGTTAAGAATCCAAATTGCATTATTGAATTCTTCTACATCTACCATATTCCCTTGGGTAACTTTGGTTAGGTTCTATATCTTGATAACAACTACTTTATCCTCCAAAAAGAGGTGTACTTATGGCAATATCCAGATTTTAGCATCGTGGCTGGGGAATATGGTAGACTTGTCTGATTCAAATAATTATATCCCTCATTTTATGTTTTTGGTTGTTTTTGTTTTCTTGAAGGGTGTAAGTGTAGTGTATGCCTAACATGTGAAGTTGAGGTAGATTCTTGACTCTGTTTGACCTAAAGATCTTAAGAACATTGAGAAGAATAACCCAACATAATGCCAACAACGCGACAAATGCAACTTTGAACAGGAATGAAAATGAGAATACCGACAATGAAAACTGATGTGTTGTACAAATACAACACTTTTAATGCTTAAAACTTGGAATTTTGTGTGTCCTTAATGCGATGTTAGATTTTTTTTACATGTTTTTGTGTTTATGTTTGCAAGATTACAGGTTGACCTTGATTTTGGAGAAAATTGCAGATGCTGTTGAGTTTTTGTTGTTATATGAGACCCTTTACGGGCCATAGATCATTTTACAGGCCGTAGGGTGGTTTTATGGACAATTTTAGCAAGGGGCTATTTTCTGAAGTTTAGTCTACGAGTATGCAAACGATCGTTAAATAGGTTTATAAGTAGTAGAAGATGGTTCATGCCCTGAGGATCAAAAACTTAGACTCTCAGGAATTTTATTAGATGAAACCCCCTTTACGGGACATAAATCACTTTACGAGTCGTAAAGGGGTGTTGTAGAGTTGAAGTCCAAATTTCCAATAGTTGAGTACGAGACTCCGATTATGGGCCATGTAATGCAATACGGTCCGTAAAGACCTTTCGTATGGCGTGCTGACCAGTTCATCTATTTTCTTTAGGACATGAATTTTAATTTTTACAAATAAGGGTTTTAGGTTATTTTTCAGACATTTTCACCTAGTACTCTGAGAACTCAATATTTTGAGAGAGAAAATTGTAAGATCATAGTGGAGAGTCTTTGAGAACACTTGTGACTTAATTTTACCATAAAGCTTGTGATTCTTATTTAAGTTGGATTGCTTATTCTTAATTCTATTGTGTAAGTGTTCAGTTATGCCTTCTCAATTCATCATTCTTGCATCTTCACATAGTATGAGTAGCTAAATCCATAATTAGGGTTATGGGAACCATGAAGAATGAAAAAAGTAAAACTAGATAATTCATAATTCTTGGAAGGTGCATATACATGTATTAATTAATTCTCTTCGTTTTGCATGTTTTATTATAGTTGCCAACATTAGAACCCACCTGGTGTTACTGACTGGACCAAGGTAGTAATTTATAGGAAAAGAGATTAATTAATAAGATTTGACTAATATGTTCTTGTTTAATCAACTAAACTGGGCCAATGGGAGATTGTACTGGGACTAATAGGTAAGGCTTAGTAATGCATACTATGGAGATCGGCCAAGTCACATAGTGAAATTCACCTGTCACCTTTGACCAAAGGGCTTGCTAAACATAACTTATTGTCCTGCATGCTAGAACTAGAAAAAAATTAGATTTTTCGGTGATACTAAGTTGGGGAATCATGGGGAACACAATACCCTAGTTTATCGTTGTTATTAACTTCTCTCTTGTAATAGTTAGTTTTGTTATAATTCTCATTGTTTATTGCAAAATCCCCCCTTTGGAGAAGTAAGTTGGTTAATCATTCAGATTGCAGATTGGTGAATTCTCTTGAGTCTACGTATTCCTTGTGGGTTCGACCCGAACATATATTAGGTATTATTTCTTGACAACGACTACGTTATCCTCCAAAAAGAAGGTGTAACTTGGGAGACGCCAAGATTTTGGTGTCGTTGCCAAGAATTATAGCTAGACTTAGTGAATTCATTAGTAATTCGAGTGTTAATATTATGTTACCTTGTTTTACTTTTGTGTGTTATTTTTATTCTTTTTTAGGGTGTAAGTATAGTGTGTACCCAACACTCATAGCCAAGGCAATCCCTTAAGTACGTTTGACCCAGAGATCCACAAAATGTTGAGGAGAATGGCTCAAGGTAATGCCAATAACGTGGCCAATGTAGTTCTAAACAGGAATAACAATAAGGATGCTAATAATGAGAATACACCTTTTTTTTAGAGGACATTGCTCTATAGTCTCAGGATTTCAATGATAATTCTTACCAGTGGAAGCAGTATAGGCTGAGTCCTATATCTATGGAGGTGACTGGAGCTATTCTGTTGCCACCACTACCGGCAGACAGAAAGTTCACAGTCTCGAGTAGGTTACTTTAGATGTTGTAGAACCGTGGGGTATTTGTGGGCTTACCATAGGAGGATCCTTATAGCCACCTACACATGTGGCATTAGTCTACCAAAGTGTGATGGGAACATAAAATTTGTCTATGGATGTTGCGGGACTTCATATCTTCCCATTGTCTCTTATGGTCAATGCAACATTATGGCTATTTGAGCTCCCACAGAGCTTGATCCCCAGTTGGGAAGACTTGTAGAAGGACTTTATGGAGAGGTACTTCCCTAGATTGAAGAAGCTCAAGTTGATGGACCAGATCAACAACTTCGACCAACTTCCTAGTGATTCAATAAGTACTACTTAAGACTGGTTTAACTGTCTGAGGACCTTCCTTGACCATAAGATAGTTGAAAATGCCTTGGTGGAGATCTTCTACGATGCGATTGATTAGAACGGTCAAGTCTATGCTAACACTATCATGGGGGGCATATCTTTCGATCAACTATTTGCAAGGATCGCAGAGCGAATGAAAAGAGTGGTCAAGACTAATTGGGCATAGGGACAGTGAGATAGAGCATGCACTAATGGTTTTGTCCTATCAATGTGGGTCCAAAAAACAAAGATAAATAAAGAAATCATGCAACAGCTTGCTTAGATTTACGTAGGTATAGAGGTGAGGATTAGGCAGAGCCAAGAGAGAGTGAGTGCAATGGTTCATCAACCTCCATGTGCACCCATGTATAAGAAGCCATACTTTAATGAGAACAGATGTTTTGCTGCTGATCAGATGGGGGGTTTTCGGACCAATGCCCTAGGGTCCAATCAAGACTATTGGTGCCAAGGTCAAGCTGTCACACCCAATATCCCATTAGGGTGGACTGGCACCCGTTGTTGGTAAGGACCGGGAAAACCAATCTGTACCTATGAGCTTTCTATAAATATTATAAGGTGTTTCTACATTTGACAAGCCCTTAAGAAAATAAACAGTGATAACAAGCCAAAAGCAAATGCATATGATTAGGCCATTGGGGCCATGGTGGTTAAAGTACGAGAAATGATCACACTTTAATTTACATAGTCTACAAAGCCTCTAGATAAGGGAAAGTATCTGATAAGGATCGGGAAAGGCCCTTCCTCGAATAGTTATACAATACAAACATATAAGCTCTAGACACACACAAAGCTCCAAAGCAACCTAGAGCTTGGTAACAACAGTTGGATATCCTGTACTCCTACTAGGGAGATCCCCTGGCACCTGTACCTGCAACATAAAATGTAGGTCCCCCATAAGGGACATTAGTACGAGATGATGTACTGAATATGTAAGGCAGGGTATATTGTATATGAAGTAATAACTCAAATAAAACTATGCATTGATGTAGGATAAGAGACCACCTTTAGTTGTACTGTGGGATCATATAATTTATGTTATTTTTATCACTTTACCTTTACTTTATAATCTGTGCACAACATATAATACAAATGACCAGCTGATCAGTGGTAAAACTATATCAGGATATGCCCTGGCTAGGAGCTTCTTTAACCCCTCGGGCTACCCCCGTTATAGGATAGTCCCTGGCTAGGTGATTCTTCCACCCCTCGGGCTACCACCCATCAATAAGCAATATACTTTACTTTATCTTTCAATTACCTTTGAGATGATTCTTTTAGTGGTCATAAAAATAGAGCTGCAAAACTTTAGATATAGGATATGACATATAAACAATAACATAAGACAACACTACAATGAAAGGAGTAAGTTACATAAATAATGAAATGCATAGGATGGACGTAGAAAAACATATGAACTTTATTTAGTAGAATGAGTTCGTGCATCTTGGTATCTAAGTATATATGCAGATTCAAAAGTGACTATGCATGGGAGCATATGAATATGTGAAAGAGTTGAGACACAGTTAATAGTTGTGTCAGAGTTGGTAAGTGCCTTTTATGTGCCAAGGAGGGATCAATGTTTCATGCCAAATAACACGAAATCAAGTAGCCTTAAATACCTCACTTTACAAACCTCGATATTACCTAAATATAACCTTCTCTTCTTCCAAATATTTATCTACAACATAATAGGTGATAAAACTAGCATTATCAGCCGATAGATACATCTTGGTAGCCCAATCTCATAAAGAAAACACATACGGGCAGCAAGCGGATAATATGACCTGAGCGTATTCTTTCTTCCATTCTGCCCCTAATTATACTTTCTAATATATACATTGTCATATACATATCATGTGCAACCTATTTTAGTGCTATAACAGCCTTACAACAGTCCACAAATTACAGGACGTAACAATTCTATGCTATATTACGAAGTTGACGATTCCAAAACTTTACCAACTTCAAACAAACTGTTCCCACAATATTTATACATACAAATAGTCATAACATAGTTTAGAAACAGTCCTCAAAATAGGTGGAGGGTGTGATACCATAGTCCTCAATCAATTAGCCCATAAGATCCAATTACGAGCACAATTATGATATCACATAAGAACTTACTTTCGCGGACTATAAAAATGGTGCAGTAGCTTAGGTACATCACTAATTAACTATACCTTGTTAAAAACATAAGTCTTACTTCGTAATTCAGCCAACCAAGAAGAGAAAATCCTCTTAAATAACAAGAGAAGTTCACAACAATCCATAGGACATATGCTGTCCAAATTTCCAACACAAACATACTAGCATACACTTCTTGTTTTTCATAAGAAAAACATACTAAACACATATATAAACTTACTTAACACTACCTTCAAGGTGTGAGGCTTCTCCAAGAACCCTAAAAGTGCCCTTGTGGTTGTTTTGCTAGGTTAAGAAAGTGTAGAGAGAAGGTTTGTGAAAGCTGAATTTTTTTTTGAGTCTAAGAATGACTTAAAGGTGCTATATGTAAGCCCTTTTAAAGGGAATTTTGGCCGAATTTCTTGTGTGGTTTAAGCCTTATATTATTAAGGTATAGATGCAGCATCTTGGCTCTTTTACTTTGGCCTAATTGGGTTCAAGTTGGTCGGGCCTTGGATGCCCATTTTTCCTCTTTCTCTTAGTTTTGGCCCAAATTATAAAAGAAATTATGATGTCTTTGGGATCTTTTAATATCCTTCTTGGGCTGGAAATATAGTCCAGGTGTGATGCTACAACATGGGTGAAAGTTTTACCCTTAACACGAACTTTATTTATAATTGGTCTTGAATAAATTCGACATCAGGCCTCGTCTCCGTTTGGCTAGCAATTTAAGCTAAGCAAGTAGGTGACTCACCTACTAGATTCTTAAGTCCTACAAGCATCTTAATTCTCTTACTTCATTTAAGGTTGTGATCTCCTCACTTTGAGACAAACCATGTATACACTTGACCCTCTTAAGCGTTATACGCACATATCCCCCTATAACATGAAATTCGAGCACTTCTAAAATGGGCGCTAATTTGACCAAACCATGTCATGTTTCATTTGCATTCTACTAGTATTGTAGGATGTGGGATGTTAGATCCTTCCCCCTAGGAACATTCGTCCTTGAATGTTAGCACAATTGGATAGCTTAATCAAGTTTAAACCTTTACTTACACAAACTTTTGACAACACATTAAGTATTCAATCACACGTACCTATTCGTATCCCAATTTTGGATGTCGAACTTCCTCTTTAGCTTCAAATAAGTAAGGGTATTTTGATTTCATCGTGTCCTCGGCCTCCCAAGTCATTTCTTCAGCTTTTTGGTTTCTCCAAAGTACTCTTACTGAAGCTATTTCTTTATTCCTTAGCTTCTTAACCATACGATCTAGAATACCAACAGGTACCTCTTCATAGGTGAGAAATTCCGTAACCTATACATTCTCAATAGAAGTGATACTAGATGGGTCACTTATGTATTTTTGAAGCATTGAGACATGAAAAACTAGATGAACCATTGAAAGCTCTTGGGGTAGCTCTAGTTCATATACAACCTGCCCGAACCTCTTAATAATGTGATATGTCCATATGTAACGTGGTCTCAGTTTTCCTTTCTTACCAAATATCATAACCCCTTTTATTAAGACACCTTTAAAAATACCCAATCGTCTACTGAGAATTCCAGTCCTTTCCTTCTAGCATCCACATATGATTTGTGATGACTTTAGGCTGTTTCTAGCCGCTACTGTATTACCTTAACTTTTTTCATGGCTTGTTGTACTAGATCGGACCCAAGCAAGGTGGTTTCACCCACTTCAAACCATCCAATTGGCGATCTACATTTCCTTCCATACAAAGCTTCATAAGGTGCCATCTTGATACTCGAGTGGTAACTATTATTGTAGGCAAATTCAATAAGTGGCAAATAGTCCACCCAACTACCTTTAAAGCCCAATGCACAAG